>APFE031016041.1:96504-123345 GCA_000404065.3 Pinus taeda | reverse complement strand
ACATAACCTCCTCTACGTTGATCATCAATTTTGCGGAATTAAGAAACAATCGCATGCACACATTGAAACATCAATCACACATATCAACACAATATATACGGGGAAGCATACAGCTGAAAACCCCCAACTATCTGTATATTATATTGATTGAGAACATGTAACAATACATAGTACAATACTCCTCACAAGTACTCAGTACTATCTCCACCTGTCACACACAAACTAGCTCAGATCTGAATCAATCACTGGCTCAAATCTCCTCTGCTGCTTGCTTGCCTCCACTACGCAACCCTGCATGAGAATAGATGAGAATCGCTGATCCGAACTCGTATTTCCCTTGTGTAACACTACGCAATCCTCATTAGCAATCTCAATCCACTGATTGTGCAAATCACATGCACAACTATAGTCACAACTGACAGCTGTCTTGCCCTTTCACTCACCTCTAACACTTGTCTCCATTGAACTGTCCATGCACTGAATTAATTGATGTATTCCTCAGTTGATTCATGAGTTAATAATTAGTGAATTAATTAATAACTAATTCATCATTAGTCTATTTGTTAGTTAGACTAAATACAACTAGTTCAACTAAGTCAAACTGAACACAACTCCATCAACTCCTCATCCAACTCCACCAAACTCAATCACTTGAGTTCTAACTGAAGTCCTTCATGCAATAGCTCAAGTAACCCATAAGAAAAGCGTATTTCCTTCTGGCAGTTGCATGTGCCACATCTGTAACTCGAACTGAAGTGCTCCAAGAGAATAAGATAATGTTTATAGTCCAAATATTATTAAGAGCTAATAATATTCGACTGTTCTATTTTTAGCCTGGCAGTCTACAAATAGACTCCTCCCATATGTTTAAAACTAGAGGTCCATCTATTTTTACCAACATGACCAATCATCCACAAATAGCGTCCTTCAACTCATAGACCATGATCCATATGTCTAAAAATAGACATAGTCTAAAAATAGACTTTGCGCCAAAAATAGCCTGCGGACCCACTTAGTGAAGGCGACTTCTTTTCACTAAGCTCAATCATCTTGTTGCATTTTCAACAAACTACTACAAGTTGCTATGGGAATAGAATTTAGATTTAGTTCCTAATTTAATTCAAGGACATTAAATTAGGATTTCTTGTTGCTATTGTTAACAATTAGCATCTTTTTACCACCTTTTTCCCTACCTTTTTGTCCATTTTTCCCTCAATAGTTACATCATTTTCATCTATTATTATATTATCTCTTGATTGTTGAAAATAGTAGTGAGAAAAGATCCTTCTTGACTAGTGCCTTAGTCATGATAGACCTCGCTCAAGTCTTCCTTAACATGCTATTGATGGTGTTGGACTCACCAACATGTCAGGGGATCTCCCGGGTAAGAAGTCCCAATTAGACCTTAGACTGTTTGGTGTACGAGTCCTAGGAGTGGGTCGTACAGTAATGCCTTGACCACGATTTCGTACAGAGGCAAGTAAGATGTCCCTGTTGGTAGCAAGGGTGTGACAAATGTGGCGAGCCAAGAAAGGTGCATGAGAGATTCTAACACATGGGGAGTGAGGTGGGTGCGCCCCTTGGAACCCTGTAATAGTACTCAGCGTAGAAGGGAACACACGATCAAAGATGCATCACCGGCTAGAAAGCAAGATAGCAAGAAATCCAAAGTGATGTTCAAACCAACAGCACATTTGCAACAAGATTCATACAATTGCATATAGTTCATACACAAATGCATAAGTTAAATATCATACATTGCTACAGTAACCAAAATAGTCCAACTACAATAACAACATATGCATGAAAACGTGTTGGCTCTGTTATATTAAGAAGTGTAAGTTCCAACATACAATACATCCATGTACACCCGCTAGTTCCAATAGTGGAATGTTATAGCCACAACCACTTGCTCCTCCAAAGAGATATACTAGCTCTACACAGTGGAGAAGCCAAGGCGCGCTACAATATTATCCAAGCTTTCTCTAAGATAATCCTATCGAAGCTTGGCTGACCAAAAGCTTTTACAATGAGTTATGAGGGACTATCTATAGCAAAGGGTGGGGTGACCCTTGACATTCCCCTTTGTGACAGTTCATCTACCCTCATGACTCTTCATCTACTGTATGACTATTACATCCAACTATCAACACTTGAATTTACACTTGACAAGACGTTACATTACAATGCACATGTACCCATGTGAGACAAAATGGCTTGAGAAAGCCATACAAAACATCACTCTGACTCGAACGACCATGGGAAGTCTAACTCTTCGACATCCTCTTGATGATTGACAGTAGCGAAATGATGCCAATATCGATTATCTGCAATGGTGTCTGTGTACTCCAAGGTGACATCTTTTTGGAACCTAACTCTTGCCTCCATAGCATCTGGGTACACTACTTGAGCTCCTCTGTCCAACTTGTCTAAAAGCATGTGCATCATTGTCTTCAGTGTAGCTGGACCAGCAACATACTTGTGCATGGTGTCTGCACTAATTGGCAAGTTTTGGGCCGGTGGCTATGCGCATCAACTCGTCAAAGTATGAGTCAAGCTCTAGTCGAACATGTGCCTTTGTCTTCGCCTGGGTGAGAGTCCCAATAGATGGGATCGCATGTGCGCACACCACAACATCCATACTCTTGAATACACGTGCATGGGAAGCCTATATACTAGTGATGAGCTGTGAGAGCTCTTCATAGTTTCGGATCTGACTCCGAATGTGTTCCTTTAGCTCAACCACTTTGGGATTCATCATCTTAGGCAAGTGAAGTGGGGCTCCCTTGTATCTCATTGTCCATGTTTGCATGTAATCAACAGCAGCATGCATGTTTGACATGATATGTGCTCTTCTAGCACATTGTTGCTACCATTCGTTGAGATGGACCACTGCCTTATGCACAGTACCAAACTTGGAATACAAAGCCCACGTGACTATGTCAAGGGACAACACTTCATCTAGTATTCCCTTCTTCAATTATACTCGAGTGGATGTTGTAACCAATTCTCCAACCTGCATGGCCATTTGTAGTTCCTTCGCCATTCACTCATTCTTAGCTATAAGAAAGTGAACACTCGAGCTAGTGGCTTTGGCATAAGCTCTGGCAGCATCATCCAAAGTTGTTGGATGTTTGCGTACATCAGACACAATCACCCGTTCATCATATTGCTCAGGAGATGTATGATCTTCTGGAGTCGGCACTCTGCGAGATTGCACAACTCTATGTTGAGACTCGTCGAATGAGATGTTGTGCATCTCTCCTTCTGCTGATCTCCAAGGATCTCAGTGTCTCCTTGGTCACTTAGGACTTGCTCATCATTTGGATGCGGTGAAGCTTGTGGGTCAATCTCTTGGTGGCGATGCATAAGGTCGGTGTCTTGCTCTAATTCCTGTCCCTCCATATCCATATCCATTTGTTCAAGTATTCGCTCTATCTCCTGAGCGAAGTCCTACTACTGTGATGGCTCACCCTATTTGCCTGATGCCAATTGTTTTGATGAGTTCACTACCTATATGGGCATTGTTTCATCCATCTGCACAAGATGTGCCCCCTGTTAGATTGTTCTTGTTGTCCTTCCTTCTCCTGTTTACGTAGCTCCTGTTCCTTCCGGAGTTGCTCCTTCAACTCATGCAACTCCTATGTTTCTTTCATTCTCCATTTCTCTCTCTACCTTTGTGCATTTCGCTTATCGTGTTGTTGCTTCTTCACCTCCATAGCCATAGCCGCTTTCTCCACAAGTGGATCTGCTCGGAAATTCCAGCTTTGCTCTTCCTCTATGCGATCGAAAATCTTCCTCTTGTCCTTGTCGTGCACTAGTATGTTCACCTCTACTGCTTCTACTACTTCTCGTGCTCTCTAGGATGCAGCTTCACGTTGCTTCGCTAACCATTCCACAACAAAGCCGACCGGTTCATTGAGTCTGGAGGAGTTGTAACAATATCTCCATGGGTCCTCCTTCGCCTAATGACATGCCCTATGGATCTAGTTGAATTGTACTCTTGTGCAGTGATCTTTCACAAGACAATGCGGGTCATACGGATTGTAACTTCGAAGGTCGAATGGATACTTCTTCATTTCCTCTGCTTCGACATCCGCATGCTTGAAACTCTGGATCTTATATAACCTAATGAGCAATGGAAGAGCGGGCCAAGGTGCCTTCTTATTTCGATGCAACCTAGTTGTCAATCCTGCCGAGATGCGATATGCTACTTCCTGCATGACGAGTATGTCCAAGGCAAACTTCGGTAGAACATGCAGAGGCTTCTCCGCATTGTACATCCGTATGAAGGTGCCAGACAGTGAGGCATACCAATCAACAATGTCTATCAGTGCCTCCATTGTTGCCTTCGACATGTAGGGTGGATCATGTTCGAATATCATCTTGTAAACTGGGGTGACAAAATGATCGGGTAGTCGTGTGATAACTCCTTTGAAGCTGCATTCAAATGACATCTTACAATAAGTGTTCACAGCAGTCTCCGCCAGTGTCCATGCCCACTTCAAGCCCGGGAACTCCTGTCGGGCGTAGATTGCATCCAAGATGTGCGCAGACATGCAGATCTCTGTTTACATACCTTTGGGTGGTTGTCGAGCCCTTGTTACATGTTCCTTTAACTGATGAGCCAACATGCTGGACCAGTTACATACTTTTCCCTCTCTAATCAGTTGGTCCAGCGCAATCACCCAACTCTGTGGGAAGGATTTTGTGCTTTCTTGGCCATATAGTCGACATGCAAATATGACCAAGTATTGATATGCCTTCCACAATCTCTTTGTCTTGTAGATCTGGTTGGGTGTCATCCTGAATTTAGTCGGCTCCTTCACCCAGTTCTTCAAAATGTCTCTAGAGTTGGCATTGTTGTTGGGTAAGTTGAAGGGTGTCTCCATGATGGTCACGGGTTCCATCATCTGATACATCTTATCATAATCTTGTGCCCTGAAGGTAGCAATCTTTGTCCTGCTGACACTGCTTAATGTCATCATCTCAGGATCGGTCTGTGAGACGATCCAATGTATCATGTCCGCGCATGTGAGCACAAGATACTTGCATGCAATCCGATACAAGATGGGCTTGTCTATATTCACATACACCTGGCGGTCTTCGAGGTCTTCCCCAAATGTGTCTGCAAATGCATCGTTGATCTCTTGCCATTTCAACTTGATGTCCTTGTCTAGAATCAACTTGGTATCTTCATAGATTGGTAGACTTGCGGACACTCGCTCAACTATTGCACCAATTGCACTTTCGTCAATGTCCTTTGATCATGCTCTCTTGGAGGCCATTGGTCCTGAACTTCAAAGAGGCAAATGAACACCTACTACATCTCGAGACAAAGCGACATGCATGGCAAGAAATTTGTCAGCAAAAACCAAAGCAAACTTGAGGAAAGACATGCAACATACCTAGGGATTGATAGGCAAGGATTGCGCAATTTCTTCTGGGAGGCTAGTTGACTGGCTACCAGAACTACGCAAAAGGAATCCTGGGTTGTTTGGGGAGGCTGACTAGCTACTGGATTTGCGCAATGCGCAATCCAGGTTGGCCTGCTGGCTGCTGGAATTGCACAATGCGCAATTCCAACTGGCAATGGTTGCAGGCCTAATGACTGCATTGCGCAATTTTCTAGGCCAGCAGTCATTGTCTCTTAAAATTGCGCAATGCAAGCCTGGAGGATAGCTCCTAGGCAGAAATGTGCATTTCTTGAGAGGAAGATAGAGCCTTCCTTCTCAGGATTGCGCAATGTTGTCTTGGTGAGGCAAAGTCCGGGCCAACGCTGCCTAGACCCACCAACGGGCAACTAAAAGCAAATGTGAAGATGAATGTATGGCGATACTCAGTGTAAGCAGAAGCAAATAATCGTGCATGCAAATAGTGAATGAACGATTCAGAAAACGGAACATCATGCATGTGGGTGGAGCGCATCGCCAAATCGGCGACTGTTTGTGCAAAATAGTTTCATGCATGTGATAGCAATGAGATGCTAACAAAAACCGAAATGGTGCTAGTACAAGCTAGCATGCATGTAGACAAAAGTAAGCGTTAAAATAAATCAATCAAACAGCATTCACACAAGCGAAAATACAAAGCGACAGAAATGTTGCAAAAGCAAGTTGAGACCACTTACCGATGAATAGCTGAGTTGGATGTGTCGAAAAGTCCTGGATGTGTTGTGGGATGTTAGAGCTCCAAGATCGATGTGAAGAAATGAGCTTTGAAGTGTCGAATAAATAAGTTTGAATCTCATGACATGCATGCCACAAATCTAGGAAAAAACAACACTTGGAGGAAAGATTCTAAAACGATCTTTGCATGTAACCTCCAGCTGCTAAAAATAGCTCCCTAAAATCTAGGGATGTTTTTTGCATGTTGCTTTTTCTATTCCAAGAAAAAGAAACCCATGCATGCAAGTCAAGTTTTCCTAGTCCCGGGTGGAACCGGTCAAACCAACTACACATGCAAGGGCCTGCTCAACTGCTGGGAGAAAATGCGCATTTCTGGGAGGGAGCTAAGCTGGTTGCCCAGGAGATTTGTCTAATTTCTAGGCAGAGCAACTGATTGCTGCCTAGGATTGTGCAATTCATGGGATGAGTAGCCCTGCTGCTAGATGAAGCTTAACTGGCAAATTTGCGCAATTTTAGAGCCCAGTAGGCTGCCAGACAGAATTGCGCAATTTCTTGAGGGAGTTGCTCAGCCTGCAACTGGACCAAGTCCGGGGGAAACAGTCTGTGAGGGGAATGCAACAAGCTTTGATGGACAGTTTTGTCTTTCTGCAAGAAAATCATTGAAGCTTGTGTACTTGACAAAGCAAGACATGCTGATGTGAAAAGTTGGTAGGGAGGCTCCAAAACAAAGCTAAGGAGAAATTTTGGAGGGTGGTTGTAGCCGCTACAACACATGCATGAGTTCCTAGAAATTAGGATGAGTCATAAAGCAGTTAACTTATGCATTGAATTTGGAGGCTCTGTTTTGTTTGTCTCCAAGTGCTACTTTATTTTTGGAAAGGGGCGTGAGAGTCTCAACGTCTAATTGAGGCTAGCACAAGTTATACGAGTCAATTTGACTCAGTTAACTAATCAATCACAAGTATGAGTTCTATAATCAACTTGCCAAATTTAGCTAAGCCAAAAACCTTATACAAAGGTTGAAGGAACATCATTATTTACTTTTGTATGGACATGTTGTGTGTGAGAGAGCTTGCGGCTAGGAGAGTGTGTAAGGAGAATTCTATATGCAGGTCAGAGGGGAGAGGTTCCTTGCATAAGTGTGTTTAGATTTAGCGGTTAATTCCTAATGAATAGGGGCCTATTTAGCGCAAGGAAAAAGGAGACTTCTAGCCGGACCGAGACTACGCAAGCAAGGAGGAGTTGGTTTAGGGTTATTTGCGAGTTTTAGATAAGGATTAGTAGAGAGAAATAGTTTTTTTTTAATTGAAACTGTATTTCCTTGTAAAAGAACTCTGATTGTTTGGACTTTTCTCAACAATATTCTACAACTAGCAAAGGGTTTTCCTAGTTGGGTTCCATGTAAAATATTGAGTTACTATATTGTGTGACTTTGTCTTTAATTTTGTGTTTATTCCACTACAAATTGTTTGGTAGAGAAATTTTGGGTCTTAGTGAATTCAACCCAGTGTCAGCGAGTTCATCAAGCAGCTCTAGAATTTCAAGAAAATTCTACATTGGCTCAGGTTGTCACTCTAATCCATCAAGTTTTTGATTCCATTTAAAATGGGAATAGTTATTTTTTAGTGTTTTATTGACATTGTACTAAGAAAACAAGATGAACAAACTAACCCTAGAGCATGTACTATCCTAGGATGTTGTTATTTAACTATGTTGATTCTCCATAATTTTCCAATGGTTCTACTCCATTATGTTGTTACTATGATATACTCGAATGTTGTTTTTTTTATTGTGCCATTGCTCCCAAAAGTATTGGTGCTATTTAAGGCTACCATTACGTGTGTTGTTACTCAACATAAGTGTTGGTCAACATCGTTTATTGTGACAGCAAGGATTAGACTTTTCTTAGGCGATGTGGATAATCTAGACATGGTGGTTAAGGTTTCCAGTCTTTTAGTTGTTTGTTTTATTAAGGAAGCATGTTATGGAATAAAAATTTATTGGTATATGATTTTTTGTAATCTATTATCAAAAAGAATTTATTGAATAGCTCAAGAATCAAAAGATTCTCAAGAGTGTGCATAGTTGATTTATTATTGAGATTAGATGTGAAGAGGGGGGCTTTAAAAGAAGACTTCCCTGCCGAAAAAAGGGGGGCTGCCATTATTTTTCTCAAACTGTGCATCTATATCTTTTTTCCTAAATTAATGAAGGATTCAACAAGTTCGTGGCTCGATTTATGATTTGTTGTGTTAAGTTGTAGGCTATGAATTTTTCACCAACTCCCTGTTAAGGAGGAATGGCTCTTTTTAGAAGGGATTGTTGTGACTGTAGAGGTAGAATAGTTATTTTATTTGTTTAGCGTGTGGGTTGTTATTTATATTTCTAGATTTTAATTTAATTTTTGAACTATTGTGATTGATACTCATGTTAGTCTATAGATAATTCTCAATACATATTGTTGTTACTCAACTATAACTATCATAGACTTGTGCAAATTTGTATTGTTGTTGTCGTTGTTGTAGATTGTCATTATTGATTGTTGTCACAGACTGTTGCTACTGTTTTTTGTATAGATTACTATCGTACATTAATGTTACAGCGCGTTAATGCAAATTTTTATTGTTATCCTTTATTGTTCCCAACCCAACAATATTAATGCACTTTTAGTGGCAACATCTTTAATGAGCAATTCCAAATTGACTGTGATGCTTGAATGATTTCATGTTTGGTGTTACAATATTGGTAATTGATTTCCAACTGATTGTGGTATTCGAGGGGACTTATTTATGCAAGTGGGGGATTTGGTTGTGACAGTGATTCTCATTTTCATAAAGGTGTGTTAAGTGTTATTCCTTTCCTACAAGAGTGCTTAATATTTCCATAATTGTGTGCTAAGTGTTATTCTTTTCATGCAAGTGTGGTTTCAACAATGTGGTTCTAAATTCTAGTGTTTTGTGAAGAGTGACTTCAATTCTTACAAGTGTGATATGGATCTCGGGGGCTAATATCTAGGAACCATGGATGTCGAGAGAAGAGGAGGGAAAAATGTAAACCCACTAAGAAACTAATCGCAAAAAAGAAAATTGAAAAACAAATACACATTGAATAAATCCAACATGTGAAAGGAAAGATAAACATTCAAGATAACCATTTATTAAATGAGACAAACTTTAGATCATTATAGCATGGTCGACCAATCTATCATTTTACAAAGTGGGGCTCATTATTTATATCCTTCTTGAGATATAATACCATCGGTGGATACCATGGGTGGATGCCATTTTCCATTCGAATAAATCCTCCCCCCTTAGGAAGCAATGGTCCTCATTGTGTGAAGTTCCCTCTTGAGAAGATTTTGTTGAATATGAGCTAATGAAGAGAATGGTTTCGTCTGGTTAACCCACAACCATGGGTTTGTGGATGACCCAAAACCAAGTGCTATTGAAGACAAGGGCTTTGTGTGGTTGACCCATGACCATGGGTTTATGGATAATCACAAGTTTATGGATGACCCATAACCATGATGAATGAAGGTTAGATGATAGAGGTACCCTATAATGCTTGTGGGCCAACTATGATATTGACAGTGCACGAGATAGAAAATGGACTTCGATGGCAAAGTTTTTGGGAGATTGATCCATAACTGTTGATTTATAGATGACCCATAACCATGAATAACGAGGGTCTAAGGATAGAGATACCCTACAATGCTTATGGTCCAACTATGATAATGAGGCCCAACAAATGGACCTCGAAATAATTCACTTGTCAGTACGCTAAGGTATGGTAGAAATCTAGTGGTTTATCTTTGTAAATTCTCAAATATCCAATGAGATGTTGTAAAGGATTCCTCTAAGTACTGAAGAGACACTTTTTTTAGTCCCATGAATGTGAGCTCATAGTCCCACCATGACATTACCTTAGCATCAAGAGGGGTATTTTTTTGCGGCCAAAAATATGCTTCAAGATAGTCAGCAAAGATATCCCTATCACCATAGGCACCCCTAGCTACTAGAAAGGAAGAATAGAAATCTCCGAAGTGCCATGTTTAGCTTGCCAACATAAAGTGTATCAAGAAGAATGGCATTGAAGAATCATTACTAGGCTGCCCACTGCAATCCTTGAGGCAACACTTGTCACAAGCTTGGAATTTGTGGTCGTTAAGGGAGAATTTAGAGACGAATCTAACTAAAATACTTTCGTACACATTCCTAAGCTCAAAATAGGTTTTGTAAGCCCTTCTTGAAACCATTGTTAGAGTGATATATCCATTATTGTTGATTCCATATCGTCTCTACAACTAGTCTTGAAGTTAGAGGAAAACACTCTATAATTCAGATTTTGTACAGCACCTCCAAGAAATTTAGTGTTAGTGTAAACATGCCCATCTTTGTTGCCTATAGGGTGTGATGCTCTCAATGGCAGTTGAAAATTGGATAGTCCAAGCTAAAGTAAGTCTATCTTCTGGTTTGAAGTTATACCTTATTGTATCAACTAGATGTTTCATATCAAGACATAAAGCCATACAAGCATGGGATACTTGTTAAATCAATTGGGACTAAACAACTATGACCATAGTGAATGAGAAAATCATCCCCAAGTATTGTAGCTAAGTAATCATCAATAGAGCATGCTCCAATAAATGTTGTTGTTTTGGGAAGAATGAGCCATGAAACAATATTTGCTCCAACTCTTATAACCAAGTAAGCGAGCCATAATGTAGAACCTCCTCCCTCCTCCTTAACCAATTTGCTAAAATTGTACAAGAAAAATAAGTGCTAGAAAGGTGGTTCCAATTAACATGACAAATTGTTGAGAAATCAAGATGCTTATAGATTAGGGTAGATTTATCTAAACTTGATAATTACTTGTGAATGTTCGTTGGCTTCTTATTAAATTTATACTCTCTTCATCAAGAAATTACCAAAAAGTACAAAACATGAAGATCACAGGAGACAAAGAACACAAGAAATTAGGCTCTAACCCAGGGAAAAACCCTGTAAGGGGGAAAACCCAAGAAAATCATTTTCTTATAGAATCAAATAAAAGTGAGATATCCAAGACCCAAGACCAATACTAAGATTGTCGCAAAGACTCAAGTCAACCCTCCTCCAAGCCACCTCCAACAAGTAAAAGTCAAGAATTCAACGCTAGTCAAATCTTTAAAATCTAGTCATCTCCTAGAATTTCAGCCCCTGAAGTTTTGGGCTTGCAGTAGCATAGAATTTTCCTCAAGAAAAAGTCACACACGTGAGTAGATCTAGTGCAGAAATAACTCATACTCTCTCTCCTTTTACTATCTTCGTTGATTTTGTAGAAAATCGTTGAAACCGTGCAACTGCTATTGAGAGCAAACATATTTGTAAAAGACACAAGATTTCTCTACCAAAATTCTGTGGAAAGAAAACAATCAATAAAAACACAATTACATATAGAAATTTATCTGGGGAACCCAACTGGGAAAAACCCCTCTTACTTGTATTACCAACTACGAAATATGATCTATTTTGAAATAATCTTCTTCAAGCATGAAGCATCTTCAATACTAATTAACTCCTCACAAGAATTGCCCAACACTTAGCCAGATAAATCTGCAAGGAATCTCCTATTTCCTTGTGTAATTCAGCGCCTAAAAAATAGGAAATCCTCCTATTTCCTTGCGCAATTTCCAAAAGAAATTTTTCTGCTTGATACTCAAGCGTCTTGCCCTGCATGCTTCTCAAGCTCACACACAAAATCATGTGTATAATGAATAAACAGATTCGAGCCTTCATTCAGTCTCAATAGGCAATTTGAATTGCATGACCTACTAGGGTAAATTTAATAGTTGCAACTAGTTAACTAAGAGTCAATTGAGTTAACAAAAGTCAAACTACTCAACTAAACTCAAGAAATCAAGTCTATCTCTATTCTAGAACTAGAGATCAGTTAACTGATAGACACTAGAGTTTAACTCCACTAGATAGCTAAATTTTAGTTATCAACTAGTACACAACTCACTGAAATCCATCTAACTCAAGTTAGCTAACAATAAACTAGTGATAGGCCACATCACACATGTTAACTGACAACCAACTCAAGTATCTATGAGACTGAATTCGAATTAGAAACTTTGAATAAAGCACAAGTCAAAGAAGCCATTCCTTTCTACAATCTCAACACTCCCTCTTAACGAGGAAGGGCTTCTTGGAAGAATCTCATCCACCTCGATTTGTCTTCAGCTCTCCTAATTTATTTGTTGTTGTAATTTCTCCCTCTAAACTAGAGAGTGTTATGAACCCTGTGTATATGGGTGTCTTCTTCTTGATGTTGGGAGACTCAACTCTCTTCTGAGCTCCCTTAACCAAATCCTCTTTCCACTTGGCTCGAACTCTTCTTATATAGGAAGTCTTTGACTAGTCCTCATCATCATCCTCCTAGTCATCCCAACTACCAACCAGCTTAGACTGAAACTGAGATACTGGCTAGGACTCCATCTTGAGAGTTCTATCATGCTCTCGCTTAACCACCACATCTCTACTCTGAGAAATTCTTTCCTTTCTCCTCAAGGCTGCACATGCATCTATCTCCAATTTGTAAAGGTTCTCGATCCTAACACCAATTTGCTTGACTTGTCCTAAAGCAGAATTCTTGAGGTGGGCCTTCCCTTTGTTGAATACTACATCATACCCTTTGTCTTCAAGTATTGCTACTGAGACAAGGTTTTTCTTCAATCCTAGGACATACATCACATTCTTGAGATGGAGAAGGGAACTAGACTCCCTCTTAAAGCTCACTAAACCAACTCCTTTAGTCATGCATCCTCCATCATCTCCAAGATCGATATGGAATTGCATGTGTTTCTCCTCCAAATTGTTGAAGAATTATTTATTCCTTTTCATGTAGAATGCAACCCTGAACCAATGTACCACACATTACCTCGAATTGATCTTTCCATGAAAGATATCAAAGAGAAATCCAATTCGAACTAAGAGACTGCTTCTCCTCCTCCTCGTGTTGCATCATGCTTGTTGGATTTCTTGTTTGGACATTTTGTAGCATAATGTCCAAATCCATGGCAATGAAAACAATTGATCTTGCTAAGATCCTTCTTTTTCTTGCCACCATTATCAGTAGACTTTGTCTTGTCTTGGGCCTTCTTTCCCTTGGCTTTCTTCCCTTTTCCAGCTAAAGCAATTTTCTCCTCATCTTTTGTCCCAATCAGGGAGCTTATCTATGCCATTCATTGCATCATGGAAGCTATACCAAGATTTGTGAAGCCCAAGAAGAACAAGGCTCACAATATGTGCTAGTGGAATTGTCTCTCCAACACCTCCAAGTTCATCCCTCACTTGAGAAAACATAGATAGATATGTAACAATGGGCTCATTCTTTCCCATTTGAATGTTCCTCAAATTTTCCTTCAAAGCAAGTTTTCTAACATCACTACTACTTTCAAACAGATCAGTAAGGTCCTTCCACATCTAGAATGGACTTTCCTTCCGATACAAATTTGGAACAATATGGTCTCTGACTCCTAGGATCATCCTCCTAGTTTGGCAGTGTCCTCCTTCTATTGAGAAAGTTGTTGTGCATCTGATGCATCAAGTTTAGGAATATCAGCCTTGATGTATTCTAAAACCCCATTATCATCTAACACAACCTCCATTTTGTCCTGCTATGCACAAAAATTCGAAGTCCCTTCCAGTGCATGCTCTATGCTCAATCCATAGGATGACATGATTCTTGCACTTGTAGATTTCCTACACTAACTGATCTTCTCTCCAATGTGCTTTGAATCTGATCAAGGAAGTCAAACTCTATCTTGTTTTCAGCTCTGATACCATGTAGAAAATCCTTGAAACATTCCAACTATTAATGAGAGCAAACTGATATGCAAAAGACACAAGATTTCTCTACCAAAATTTTGAGGAAATAAAAAATAAATAAATAAAAAACAAAAAACAAAAAAAAAACAATGAATAGAAACGCAATCACAAATAAATTTAATATTGGGAACCCAACTGGGAAAAACCCTTCTTCTTGTATTATCAACTGGGTAATTTGGTGTATTACAAAGAACCTGCTTCAAGCCTCAATCCCCTACAATATTGATCAACTCCTCACATGAATTTCCCACCATTTAGCCAAATAAACCTGCAAGGAAGCTCTTATTTCCTTATGCAATTCAACCCCTAAAAAATAGGAAATCCTCCTATTTCCTTGCACAATTCCAAAGAGAAATTGCTTTGCTTGATCCTCAATCCTCTTTCTCTTCTTGCTTCTCAAGCTCACACACAAAATCTTGTGTATAATGAATAAATAGATCTTTGTCTTGATCTAGTCTCAATAGGCAATTTGAATTGCATGACCTACTAGGGCTAAATTTAGTAGCTGCAACTAGTTAACTGAGAGTCAGTTGAGTTTTAGAAAGTCAAACTACTCGGTTAAAATCAAGAACTCAAGTCTATCTCTATTCTAGAACTATGGATCAGTTAACTGACAGACGCTAGAGTTTAACTCCACTAAATAGCTAAATTTTAGCTATCAACTAATACACAACTCACTTAAAGCCATCTAACTCGAATTAAATGACAATAAACTAGTGATAGGCCACATCACACATGTTAACTAACAACTAACTCAAATATATACAAGATTGAATTTGAATTAGCAACTTTGACTAAGGCACAAGCCAAAGAAACCATTCCTTGCTACAATTTCAACAAATTTTTCATCTTATCTTAGCATAGAAATAGATGTGATGGATGGATGATTGAATGGGGTTGAATTGCCTTGTATTTATACATGTCTATGAGGTTGAATAGTTGCCTCTTTAGGCTAACTTGTCCAAGGAGGGTCGACTTGGTCTGTGGATGACATTTTTAATCTTTGACTCGAGATAAAATATTTTTTCCTTTTCTCACAATAAGTCCAAAAGGGACTTTGACTCAATTACATTTCTTTGACTCATAATAAATTTTATTTTTGACTCAATTGACCCTATAAGCATGAAGAACATGCTTTGACTAGAAATAAAATAATAATAATGAACATCAATAGTACATTTGAATGACATTAGTAAGACCAACACTAGTTACATTTCTAACATTCCCTCTTAACTAGGGGGGTATTCATAATGACACAATAGGATACTCTCAAGTTGAAATATTCTCATAAGAATGGATTTGAATTGATAAGCATCGTCATAACGAGCATTGTCAAAAATAGCAAGGCCTTGAATAACAAGCTCTATCTCTCCACTAGATTAAATCATAATGCTAGGAGGCATAAATTTGAACATCACCGCCTCTCTAGGCACATACCCCATCCAGACGTTCACCAAGTATGTCCTCAAAGGACTATTCTTATCTTGGATACACATCGTCAAATAATATCAGTACTTAGGACTATTCTTATCTTGGATACAAATCCTCAAATAATATAGATCCCAAATGCTTATCCCATCGACCATTCTCTGTACCAGTGCTTTCACTAGGCTTATGACTGTTAGTCCTAGCCATAGTGGATGACACGTGGAGAATAAGATGTCCATCCTCACTCCCTCTCAATAGGGAGAAACAACCACAAGCCTAATCTTATCAAAAATACTCATCAATGCATCAACTGCTTGTTCTTCCATGGAGATCTATTGTAGCTTCCTGGCTCCTATTTGCATCATATCACAATGAGCTTCAACCTTCCTGGTTCTCTGTCAATCTTCATGTAGCTTCAACATGTCATCAAGTAGTTCATAAAACATCTTATGGAGCCAAACTTCTTTACAAATGATTGCACAAGTCTTCACATCTTCTTCCTTCATAACAAACTTATGCTTTCACTATTTTTCAAGAAATTATATCAACTTCCAATCATCAATAGTATCTCTATTAACATCAGCACTTTCAATCAAAGTGTTCCTAGATCAAATCAATCAGCTAACAGTACAATGATATCAGAACTCTTCAACTTCTTCCTAGTGGGTATTGCCCTAGAATTGTCATCTTCTTTTGATCACAAGCTTCTTTAGGTTCTATGTTAAACTTCAAGTAATATTGTAAGTAAACTTCTTCCTTTTTATGTTTCCATCTTTGATGCATACCTGAAATTGTTTTTCCATGTTCTTCCAATTCTTCCATTTGTTAAAAAAGCTTATATAGATCTTGCCTTGACCTCTTATAGTGGAAATGATTATATAGGGTTTTGTTCCTAGGTTTCTTCTTAGTCCAAACTATGCTAGGGTTTACAACCCCTAGATGTCAAAATCTTCAAGCCCTGCCAATTAAAAATTGCAAAATTCTACAACCATACTAGAGAGTTAGTTGCAAGACCCTTTTCTATCAGGGATTTCATTCCTTTACCATAAAAACCTAGTCCTTATATGAAGGGGAAATATTTTGAGCTTTATTCTTACATGGATATTTTCATAATATGATACTAACTTTCAAAAGAGCATAAGGTCATTAACTTTTCCCACATGTGAGTTTACCATGATCAAGAAAACTTTAGCATTATATGCACAATAGTTTGGAAAACAACTAGGAATGATACATACCTCTCTTGATCTTTCCTTCTTCTTACAAAGATCTAATCCTTTGAATTATCTACATTTGTCATGTATCAACTTTCTTCCAACGAAGGTGTCCCAATCCTTCAACCATTGCATGGACCGCAAAAATCTCTTTAAGTTGTTAGCTTCATCTTGGCTTCATAGATAAGTCGACTTCATTGACCTAGTAGGTCCTTCTTTTAAGTATTGAAAATGAGGTATTGTAGTTGCTTCTCATACTTGTGCTTCATAAAACTTCAGGTATTTTGTGATAACTCTTCCTATGATTTTGTTTGTTACTTCAAACTGGAATGCCATAAATCTATTCTCTATATAGATAAATATTTCTCAGTTCCTTAGAGTTCATATTCATCATCATTTTAGGTTCCTTACATAGAATATTTTAAATTATAGTCTTGTAGAAGGCTCGAATGTTGTTTGGCATCATCGTGATTGTTGCTTCCTATAGCTCGTGTTACAACACTTTTGTCTCCTTGTAACTCGAATCATTAGAGATTGTAGACTAGCTCATACAGCTTCTATACTTCTAAAATTATTCATATTGTTCTTCATGCTTGTTACTTGCCTCGACAAATTGTCAATTGCTTCAGAGATGATCTACTATAGCAAGATGACATGTCTCAAATCTTTCAACTTCTTGTCCTTTGCATATATCATGGATATGATAAACTCTTGTTTCTTGCATATATCATAAATGTGACAAACTCTATTATAGGTATATTTTCTCAAGTTTCCAAGTATAATCATTTCTCAGGACTTCGCATATAACATGAAAAGAAACTTCCATCTTAAACCTTCTAGTATTACAAATAGTAGGAGTCTTGGAATCTTCATTTTACCAGAGGGATATAACTTCACAATTTTCACTTTTCACAGTTTTGGATCACAATTTAATGCTTGATATTGTCTCCATGTTGCAGAAGAATAATTCCATAAGTAAATTTTGTTAGAATTCTAGTGTAAATAGTGAAATCTTTAACATGATAATTACTTGTGATTATTATTAAGGTTCTTCTTGATTTATTAATATTCTTAATCAAGTAATTACCATTAGAATGTAATAGAATAAAACAAGAAACAAGAGACATCAAACATTAGGATCCAAGCTAGGGAAAAACCCCACCAAGGGGGAAACCCATCAATCATTTCCTTATAGAGTCATAGAAAATCCAATTCAATACAACCAATATCCAAGTGCCAAGTCATCCCTCCACTAGACAACATTTTCCTTCATAAATTCCTTCATGTGTCTATCCATAAGTTTTCCCATAGATTTGTCCATAACCTCCTACTTAGGTCACCACAAGGGTTTGCATACTATCACAGAGATGCACCACAAAGAGCCCAAATTCCATCACAAGCGTACACCACAGATAACTTGAATTCTATCATAGAAATACACTACAGAGAGCCCAAATTTCATCACAGAAGTACACCATAGAGAGCCTAAATTTCATCATAGAAGTACACCACAGAGAGCCTGAATTTCATCATAGCGAAGACATTTTAATTCCACAGAGAGACATTTGAATTTCTTCTTGCCACAGAGATCCGAATTTTTTACTAAAGATTCATGAAATTGTTTCCAAACGGAGGGTTCTTATGCCAATATATAGTGGCTTGTCCATGTGAAAAGCCACCTCTTTTCAAGATGGGTCGAGCTGTCATCTAGGGGGGTCGACTTGGCTACTTTGATAGCTAAATACAATTCCAAAAATTCAAAATTATTTTTCTTTCAAATGTCCCGGTGGGACATATTACAAAATCAATTTCTTTTAACCAATAAATGTCTTCTTCAAGTATATTGTAAATACTGAAACTAGTTACATTTTCCAACACATTTCCTACAGCATAGTACAAAAGGGTCTTCGTATTCCATAGAATATTTGTATACAAGATTTTTATTAGAGATAATACACTTTTGAACTATTTTTTTCATGCCATGGAAATATAGATTGAATTGTTATTTGCCTCATATATACATAGAGATGTAGTTCATAGATTGTTTACAGGGGTTAGAATATCTTCCATAGAGACTTTGGATGTCTTTACATAGAGGAGGAGTTTTCAGAACTTCGCACACATTAACTTATTGGAAAGACTTAAAAAATATGGAGGCTTATAAACTTGACTTTCAACCTTAAGTGAGTTAGAGGAGGCTTTACTAGATACTCTTCATCTTCCTTCACAAATAATTCGGATCACAAATTACAAATTCTACCACAGGTTTGGATCTTTAAGTCTCAAACTTTGTCCTTTGTCTAGGGTTACCACAAAGTCTTCTCATGTTACAATGTTATAAAGACTTTTAAATCACAAAACTTTGGATACTTCGCATACCATAGGAAAATGTTTCAAAGATCTAACCTTCCATGAAATTATAGAACTTGAATAAAGATCATGTTATAGACCATCACACTATGTCCATACATGTCTTAGAGTTTTCACAATACTTCTCTTTAGGATGTTATAAATATAATCTTCATATAGAAAAAAGCTTTGGTCTTTTATACAAATGGATGTCATATTTCTTGCAACAAGACTAAACATACCTTTTCTTGAGCTTTGATTCTAAACAGAGAATAAATGATAGCAATTTGGATCACAAATACAAGTTTTGGACCTCCTTGATTGGATGTTGTAGACTTTGAAACTTCCTAAAGTAGCCTTAACATAGACATGTAGCTTAGATGAAGTGACCTAAATGAGAGTTGTCTTATAATAATTTGAAGAGCCTTCAAAGATGTTCTCAAGATAGTGGTGGTTGGCATGAACTCCAAGCCTTTCTTCCTTTTGATGGAGAGAGAGAAAATAGCTACAGGAGTGTCTTCAAGCAAAATGCCAACAATTTGTGATCTTCAAACTATCTTCTCTTCAACTTAGCTTTAAAATCATGTTGAGAAATCAAGATGCCTATAGATTAGGGTAGATTTCACTTAACTTGATAATTACTTGTGAATGTTTGTTGGCTTCTTATTAAATTTATATTCTCTTTATCAAGAAATTACCAAAATGTACAAAACATGAAGATCACAAGAGACAAAGAAAACAAGAAATTAAGCTCCAAGCCAAGGAAAACCCCACAAGGGGGAGAACCCAAGAAAAATTATATTCTTATAGAATCAGATCAAAGTGAGATATCCAAGACCGAAGATCAAGACCAATACTTCCACAAAGACCCAAGTCAACCCTCCTCCAAGCCACCTCCAATAAGTCAAAGTCAATAGAAATCAATGTTGGTCAAATCTGTGAAATATGATCATCTTCTAAAATTTTGGCCCCTGAAATTTTAGGCCTGCAATAGCACAAAAAAATTATCAGGAAAAACTCGCACATGTGAGCAGATCTAGGGTAGAAATAACTTGTATTCTCTCTCCTTTGACCATCTTCTCTCTCCCTTGACTTCGTTGATTTTTCTTCTTACCTTAGCATAGAAATTGATGTGATGGATGGATGATTGAACAACGTCGAACTACCTTGTATTTATACATGTCCAGGTGGTCGAATAATTGCCTCTTTAGGCCGACTTGTCTAGGGATGGCCGAGTTGGTTTGTGGATGACATTCTGACTTTTTGACCCAAGGTAAAATAATTTTTCCTTTTCTTACGACAAGTCCAAATGGGAATTTGACTCAATTACATTTATTTGACTCATAATAAATTTTCTTTTTTACTCAATTAACCCTATAAGCATGAAGACCATGCTTCGACTAGAAATAAAACAATAATGATGAACATCAATAGTATATTTGAATTACGTTATGAAGACTGACACTAGTTACATTTCTAATAAAAATGTCATTATAATGAACTAGTACCAGTTTAGCAAGTAGTGATAAAGATAGGGACACTTTATTGGTGGAAATTGTAACCAATGATCTGCCATATAGATTCCAAGGTTGAGAAGAAGAATCGATATCACACTGACAAATATTCATCTTGTGGGAAGAGACATTGATTTATCAAGTTCCAATTGAGATATCATGTATGAAGTTCTCCAGTGGGGATCAGAGTTGGCCCATGTTCAAAGCTGAGGCGTTCTATTCGACTATAAATGCATGGGGATTGTATGTACCTGTAAGACTTGCAACAATGGCTTGGGCGTAAGTCAACCCCTAGTGATACAATTCTTGTATGATCGACTCCATAGGTGCGAAAGAGTTAAGGAATTTGTCACCAGTGTGATATGATAACTTAATGCATTCATAATGTTAAGTGGGGACTGCATTACTATCACTTCTGAGTAAAAATTATGCTACTGGTCCAAGTGATTGAATCGCCCGCAAATTCTTCCATCCATTAGGATTTAAATGGTATGGAAAAGATGTATTGTTATTTCCTTGGTAGAGAATCTGTAAGAAGTAGTGTAGCTAGTTTTTAATATTTCTAGAAACCCTTAGCGAGCAAAGATCCAAAATAGTTCTAGCATCATTATTGATGCAATCTACATGTATATATAATGAATGGGTTAAACATGCTACAAGTCAACTTTCATATCAAAATTTTATCACTACAATGGCTAAGCCAAAAGATGTCAAGATCCCCCTAGTCGTGCCCCCCAATGGCAGAAAGTTAGAGATTGCCTTCTACAAATTATTTGTGACAGAGAACAAGGAGAGGAATATAGTGCATGTTTATGTCGTTATCAAGGTTGCATCTGATAATGACACTCAACTTGTAGTGTTGTCAATCTGAGCAAATCTGATAAATTCTACTAGAGATCCTTAAAACCTTAATTTCCATGGTCATAAACCACTCTAATACCACTAATCTAGATCTTGCAAGCTAAGATCCAAGAACTATGAATGATGACAGAAGAGGAGGGAAAAATTAAATATTCCAAGAAACTAATCACGAAAATACAATGAAAAAACAAATATGCATTGAATACATCCAATATGTGAAGGGAAAGATAACCATTCAAGATAAACATTTATTAAATAAGATAAACTTTTGATCATTGCATTGTGGTTGACCAATATGTCATTTTACAAATTGAAGCCCATTATTTATAGCCTTCTTGAATTGCAATACCATCGGTAAATACCATGGGTGGATACCTTGGGTACATATCATCGGTAGATGCCATGGGTGGATGTCATTTTCCATTCAAATAAAAGTGTGAATAAGTCTATAGTAAGCATTGATATTTAATTGAAGGGTTGTGTACTTATTGAGGATGCATATTAGGGAAATACGTACTTGGAGGAAATTAATGTCAATTTAACGATTGTTGCCTTCATATACCTTGCACAATAACCTCAAAATAATAAGTCTTACCCTGGTTGATAATTTATGTTAGAGTGGATGAATTGTTTTAATAAGAAAATAAAAATACCCAACATTTTAGCACCATTTTCAGGGAGGTTATTAAAGGCGAAAAAACACAATTGACATTGTTTCTCTTGAAGATGCAATGATAAATAAATAGGATATGTAGAATGCATGAATAAAGAAGAATAGAAATGTGATGCCTCCAAAAATACTAACCTTGTAGGAGGAAGGGGACGTGGAGGAAGAAGAAATCAAGATTTAGGATGAGGAACATTCATCTGGGCACTGATTTTGAAAGCAAAAGCAAAATCATTTTTCTCAAGAGTGAATTCTCAAAGGATAGGATTCCAAAAATCATCTGCCTTAGGAACAATTTCTCAAGGAACAAAATGTCAGGGGCCATCTTCCTTGGGAGAAAACATTTGGAAGATAGGATCCCATGAATCCTCTTCCTCAAAAGCAGGTTTGTAGACCTCTCCCCGTGTTGAATCATTTGCATCAGTAGCAGACATTAAATACCAGGACTTGGAAGAAGGACAAGGGACACAGATGGGTAGAATTTGGAATGCCAATACCTAAGCCTAAAATATGAGAATCCTCTTGATAACTTCATCCCAAACTTGGGAAGTGTTGTAGGGCATCCCGAGCAGCCATCAAAGGATCCTTTGCAGCTAGGGAAACTTTTTAGAGGACAACGAGTGCCTAAAGTAATTTGGAAAAACCTACAAGTTCTATGGCAAGACCAAATGGAGAATGTAAATGCATATGAAATAGTCATTACTTTCGAATTCCCTATTGGGAACATTCCTGAACAAGCTCCAATGAAGAAAATTCTTCTTTCAACTCTTTCAAACTTTCATCGCATGACCAGTGAAGACCAAAGCAAATTCCTTTTTGAATTCGACATTAAGTGTCAAAGCCATGACTACACCTTATATGCCTAGAAGTTGCAGTTGTTCCATGCCACCTTGAAGGGAGCTACGTTGAGATGGTTTATGGGACTTGGTGGTGAGTTTATCTCTTCCTAGGATGGTATGAAGAAAATATTTCTAGGAAAATATTAATAGTATTTTAGAACTAGACACCAAAGGGAGGAACTTTTCAGAATGTCCCAAAAAGAGGACAAGAATTTAGTGGATTATATTGAGCGCCTCTAATACAATTTGCAGAGTTCTAGACATAATAGTTTGGACAAAGACATTTTAAAGATAATTGTGATCCGGGGAATGAGAGATAATTATGTGGAGATGTTGAACCTCATGGGAAAGGGAGATATATCAAAGGAGGCTTATGATGACATAATCACACTCTACTTGAGGAGCTCAACAAGATCATCAAGGAATATAACTTTAGCATGAGATGTTACTGCTAGGATACAAAATTTAGCCAATGGGAGAGTAACTAGAGTAGAAATCGATAATCTGTTTGAAAATTTAAAGCAGATATTATTAGCTCTTTTTCTTCACAATTGGATGTTTTTCATAGTTCTCTCTAAATAGAAACCAGATGAAGTTGAAAAAGAACTCTCAATGTTGTCCTCCAACTATAGGAAGAAACATCTCCTCAGAGACTTCCCACTAATCAATGTGGAAGTCTCTAGTATCTACAACTAAGACCATTCGCAAAAGGATTTCCCATTGCTACTAGGATTAATATAAGTATTCAAAGAATCAAGTGAGGAGACTGAGCCAAAAGTATTTTATTGGCTCCAAGAAGCCATGGCAAGCTCAACCATAAGTATAGTTCAAGACCCATGATCATCTTGCAATACTCATACCAACATGTATAATCCTTAGCGGGTTCCACAACAAGTTCAGCATCCCACAATTTAGTGTTATTTTATTAGTTCTCCTCAAATTCAATACCCCACATCATGGCCATTATGTCCCTCTCCACCAATTCAAACATTCTCATGACCTCAAGGATGGAATGGAGCCTCTCTTCTAGGGAATTTCCCTATGCAAACTCAAATACATGTGCAGTAATAATAGTTGCAACTTCCTTCCAATGCGCCACTAACTAATCCTCCCTTGCAACCCCGTTTACCTATGAAATCTAACCAAAACCTAAATAATAAGGTGATGTAGCAAGTTGAAGCACCTATATTCCCCACTTATTGCATCTCCCCTATTTAATGTAATGGCATACACTTAAGATCAGAGAAAGTAGTAAATTTAGGAACTTCCCATGTTATTACAGAACATGAAGAGGAAAATTCACCTCAGGAAGAGGCCCCAATTAATCATTAGAGAAACAATACAAAATAGAAACTCATGTTGAAACTCTTGTAACATCCAACATTGTTGTTACTGTTGGAGCTACTCCAAATATTCCTTTCCCAAATCGATTATCCATAGCTAAGACCACTCCCCAACCTTAGTTATATCTCTTAAAGGAGTTGAAAAATCCATGTCAGAATTCGAATGTTGCATGAAATTAGCGACGTATCAATTTATACTAAAAATGTAAGGGAACTTTGTGTTAAAAAGCCTAGTAGGGAACCCAAAAATCTCCCCACTATTCATGTAGTGGGTAAACTTTCATAATTAATCTTGGGTAAAATTCCACCTACGAAGTATGATGACCCTGGGAATCCAACAATGACCATCCAGAGAAGAAAGACAATTATCCCAAAAACGTTGGTTGATATGGGTGTTGCAATAAATGTTATGACCAGAGAAACCTTAAGATATTTGAATTCACCAACCTAAGATAACCCCCCCACTATGCTGGAATTGGTTGATCATCCAAAATATGAGGGAATCATAGCAGATGTTGTCATTTTTATAGATTCTTGGGAATATCTGGTTAACTTCTTGGTGTTGTATCCTAAAACCCACTTAGGAGGACACTCGTTGATTCTATACAAACCATGTTTAGCCACTAATGATGCATTTATTTGTTGCAGGTTAGCGTTTATGACAATCTCTAATGGAAAAACCACAAAGAACCTTGTCCTTTATCCATTGAACAAACCAATTACGGATTATGAATGCCCTTTGTGGGCTAAATTTGAACCAAAAGAGGATGGTCTGCAACCACTCGCTATTTTCAAAGCTCTCTACTTTAAAGATGAGACGGAGGATGATACCACTAGTAGTTTTATCAATGATCCCCTGGTTGTGACTTAGCGAACATTCCATCTTTTGAATTCCATAATGAATGAACCTAATCAGGATAATCATGTTAATGATCCAATACCTACCAAACTAAGTCCCAATTGAGATTAAGCTCGAAGAAACCTTGAATATCAATCCAAATCTATCTCCCTTAGAAATTAAATGATTGGTCTAGCTATTGCGAGAGCAAAAAGAGGCTGTTGCATGGGACTACAGAGATATGAAGGGTATCTTCCTTGATTTGAGCACCCACCACATTTATATAAAAGATGATTGTCGCCTTATTTGCCAACCGCAATGTTTAATGAATCCAACCTTGAAGGATGTTTCCAAGGAAGAACTCCATAATTTGTTAAATACCAATTTCATCTATTCAATATTTAACAGTCAGTGGGTATCCCCACTAGTCATTATACCAAAAAAGAATGGAAAATAGAGAATGTGTGTTGATTATAGAGAGAAAATAAAGTCACCCAGAAAGACCACTTTACATTACCTATTATTGACCAAGTTCTCAACAATTTGTTAGGGAAGAAATTATTCTTGTTCCTTGACAGATTTAATGGGTACAAAAAATATTGACTAAGATAAAATTAAATATACTTTCCCCTTGGGTACATTTGCATATTGAATCCTTCCTTTTGCACTTTGTAATGTGTTGAAGAATCTAGGGCAGATTGAAATAATGAGATTCTCCTTAGCATGATAACTATTTGTGAGGTGTTTTTAACTTATTCTTGTTAGCACAATCTTCCTTTTGATATTGTTACAGTGTGTCTTCATTAGTTCATCAAATAGCTACCAAAAACAAAGAGAGAATAACACAAGGTGTCGGCATTCTGCCAGGGCCAAAACCTCTCACTCTTTGAGAGGAAAACCCACACAAATTCTTCTTATAGAGATTCCACTTGATGAAGACCAGAACCAAGACCCTTGACCTATACTTCCATTCCTAGACCAAGACACAGTCATCCTTCTTCTCTTGATTGTTCGATTACTTCATGGCACCAAAACATGATCACCGCAATATTCCTATGTTGTGAACTATCCCTGAACTTTGACCTCATCATTCCTTCATCATGTAACATTTAGCAGCATCATGTAGTACCTTGCATCACTAATCATATCACTACAACACCTGCTATCATCGAACATCACTGAGCACCATTGTTCATCCCCATTTTAGTGGGTATAAGCTTGAGATAGTGAGGAGAATATCATTGTAATATTACCCCAAAACAATCTGCACTATGATCACTACAATAATCGATCTTCTTGCTGCCTAGATCACCGAGAAACTCAGAGAATATGTCAAGAAGGTTTCTGCATATAATCCGCATTTTTCTTTCTTGTACCCATCTGAAGTTTCAGCGATATGCCAAGTTTGTACACTGTGGAAGTGCAAAGGTACAGGCTCCTATTTATAGTTGTTGTGTCATACCTTTAAGTTGACATGTCCTTATGAACCAACGTGTCATTTTCGCTAAGCTGACATGTCATATATATATGACGTTCTCCAAAGGCTGTGTATCCATTTATTGAAGCCGACATGAAGTTTGAGCATATATATTGATGTCGTGAGGATACATGTCATATATATATGACGTTCTCCAAAGGCTGTGTATCCATTTATTGAAGCCGACATGAAGTTTGAGCATATATATTGATGTCGTGAGGATTACATATATATATATATGACGTTCTCCAAAGGTTGCATCTCCATTTATTGAAGCCGACATGAAGTTTGAGCATATATATATATTGATGT
>APFE031016041.1:10784-94637 GCA_000404065.3 Pinus taeda | reverse complement strand
TACTGGAAAAGAGCGCTTCACTGTAATATATTGTTGTCACAGATATATATAACACCAATATTCACACTTCTGCTATATCTATCATAGGGCTAACCACATTTCGACAAGATTTCATACGGTAGTCATGAATGCAAATAAAATGAAACCATCAATCCTCTTAACCAATACAATATGCGTTTTACAAATGGGCGTCCTCAAATAGTGAAAGTAGATAGGCCACATACTGTTTTACATCACAATCGATTTCAAAAATCCTTTCTACACTGTTTTACATCAGCGGCAGTCTTTCAAGCGGCAGTCTTTCAACAGGCAGTGGCATTCTTTCAACATCAAAATCGATTTCAAAAAATTGTTTTACATCACTATCGATTTTAAAACAAAACTGTTTACATCACCATCGATTTTTTATTTATTTAAAAACTGTTTTATATCACCAGCACCACACCGTTGGCAACTCCATAGTGGCAAACGCACCAGCACCACACCGTTGGCAACTCCACAGTGGCAAACGCACCAGCACCACACCGTTTCAAATATCAGATAAATGAACAGCAAACGCACCAGCACCACACCGTTTCAAATATCAGACAAATGAACAGCAAATGCACCAGCACCACACCGTTTCAAATATCAGACAAATGAACAGCGTTTCAACTATTAGACAAATGAACAGCGTTTCAACTATTTCCACCAGCGTTTCAAATATCAGAGATTGAACAGCGTTTCCAATATTTTAAATACAACGTTTTCAAAAAAAAACAACTGTCATGCTTCCAGCTCAATGGTACAAGGCACAATAGATTTCAAAACAATGTTACCAGGCTCGTGGTGGTGCTCCGATACACACAGCGTTTAAGCCAGCTTTTCAAACAGGCGTTCCAATGCTTTGAATTTCCAGGTGTTTCAATGAAGGCAGCGTCAGTCGTTTCAATGAAGGCAGCGGCAGGCCTTTCAATGAAGGCAGTCTTCAGTCTTCAGTTATGTCAGAGACTGAGCAGCTCTCAGTCAGGAGTTACAATTATTCTGGGACCTGTGCTCTGATACCATGTCAGGCCAGGGTAACTCCAGAATAAATGAGCGAGAGAAACTGATTGTTTTATTCATTAGGTAACCTACATTTATATACATAAACAAAACGGATCAGTTCATCTTCTGGATGACTGTCCAGTTCACCCATCCGTTTCGGATTAGGTGTCAACATCTTCCATAGAGACTTTGGATGTCTTTACATAGAGGAGGAGTTTTCAGAACTTCGCACACATTAACTTATTGGAAAGACTTAAAAAATATGGAGGCTTATAAACTTGACTTTCAACCTTAAGTGAGTTAGAGGAGGCTTTACTAGATACTCTTCATCTTCCTTCACAAATAATTCGGATCACAAATTACAAATTCTACCACAGGTTTGGATCTTTAAGTCTCAAACTTTGTCCTTTGTCTAGGGTTACCACAAAGTCTTCTCATGTTACAATGTTATAAAGACTTTTAAATCACAAAACTTTGGATACTTCGCATACCATAGGAAAATGTTTCAAAGATCTAACCTTCCATGAAATTATAGAACTTGAATAAAGATCATGTTATAGACCATCACACTATGTCCATACATGTCTTAGAGTTTTCACAATACTTCTCTTTAGGATGTTATAAATATAATCTTCATATAGAAAAAAGCTTTGGTCTTTTATACAAATGGATGTCATATTTCTTGCAACAAGACTAAACATACCTTTTCTTGAGCTTTGATTCTAAACAGAGAATAAATGATAGCAATTTGGATCACAAATACAAGTTTTGGACCTCCTTGATTGGATGTTGTAGACTTTGAAACTTCCTAAAGTAGCCTTAACATAGACATGTAGCTTAGATGAAGTGACCTAAATGAGAGTTGTCTTATAATAATTTGAAGAGCCTTCAAAGATGTTCTCAAGATAGTGGTGGTTGGCATGAACTCCAAGCCTTTCTTCCTTTTGATGGAGAGAGAGAAAATAGCTACAGGAGTGTCTTCAAGCAAAATGCCAACAATTTGTGATCTTCAAACTATCTTCTCTTCAACTTAGCTTTAAAATCATGTTGAGAAATCAAGATGCCTATAGATTAGGGTAGATTTCACTTAACTTGATAATTACTTGTGAATGTTTGTTGGCTTCTTATTAAATTTATATTCTCTTTATCAAGAAATTACCAAAATGTACAAAACATGAAGATCACAAGAGACAAAGAAAACAAGAAATTAAGCTCCAAGCCAAGGAAAACCCCACAAGGGGGAGAACCCAAGAAAAATTATATTCTTATAGAATCAGATCAAAGTGAGATATCCAAGACCGAAGATCAAGACCAATACTTCCACAAAGACCCAAGTCAACCCTCCTCCAAGCCACCTCCAATAAGTCAAAGTCAATAGAAATCAATGTTGGTCAAATCTGTGAAATATGATCATCTTCTAAAATTTTGGCCCCTGAAATTTTAGGCCTGCAATAGCACAAAAAAATTATCAGGAAAAACTCGCACATGTGAGCAGATCTAGGGTAGAAATAACTTGTATTCTCTCTCCTTTGACCATCTTCTCTCTCCCTTGACTTCGTTGATTTTTCTTCTTACCTTAGCATAGAAATTGATGTGATGGATGGATGATTGAACAACGTCGAACTACCTTGTATTTATACATGTCCAGGTGGTCGAATAATTGCCTCTTTAGGCCGACTTGTCTAGGGATGGCCGAGTTGGTTTGTGGATGACATTCTGACTTTTTGACCCAAGGTAAAATAATTTTTCCTTTTCTTACGACAAGTCCAAATGGGAATTTGACTCAATTACATTTATTTGACTCATAATAAATTTTCTTTTTTACTCAATTAACCCTATAAGCATGAAGACCATGCTTCGACTAGAAATAAAACAATAATGATGAACATCAATAGTATATTTGAATTACGTTATGAAGACTGACACTAGTTACATTTCTAATAAAAATGTCATTATAATGAACTAGTACCAGTTTAGCAAGTAGTGATAAAGATAGGGACACTTTATTGGTGGAAATTGTAACCAATGATCTGCCATATAGATTCCAAGGTTGAGAAGAAGAATCGATATCACACTGACAAATATTCATCTTGTGGGAAGAGACATTGATTTATCAAGTTCCAATTGAGATATCATGTATGAAGTTCTCCAGTGGGGATCAGAGTTGGCCCATGTTCAAAGCTGAGGCGTTCTATTCGACTATAAATGCATGGGGATTGTATGTACCTGTAAGACTTGCAACAATGGCTTGGGCGTAAGTCAACCCCTAGTGATACAATTCTTGTATGATCGACTCCATAGGTGCGAAAGAGTTAAGGAATTTGTCACCAGTGTGATATGATAACTTAATGCATTCATAATGTTAAGTGGGGACTGCATTACTATCACTTCTGAGTAAAAATTATGCTACTGGTCCAAGTGATTGAATCGCCCGCAAATTCTTCCATCCATTAGGATTTAAATGGTATGGAAAAGATGTATTGTTATTTCCTTGGTAGAGAATCTGTAAGAAGTAGTGTAGCTAGTTTTTAATATTTCTAGAAACCCTTAGCGAGCAAAGATCCAAAATAGTTCTAGCATCATTATTGATGCAATCTACATGTATATATAATGAATGGGTTAAACATGCTACAAGTCAACTTTCATATCAAAATTTTATCACTACAATGGCTAAGCCAAAAGATGTCAAGATCCCCCTAGTCGTGCCCCCCAATGGCAGAAAGTTAGAGATTGCCTTCTACAAATTATTTGTGACAGAGAACAAGGAGAGGAATATAGTGCATGTTTATGTCGTTATCAAGGTTGCATCTGATAATGACACTCAACTTGTAGTGTTGTCAATCTGAGCAAATCTGATAAATTCTACTAGAGATCCTTAAAACCTTAATTTCCATGGTCATAAACCACTCTAATACCACTAATCTAGATCTTGCAAGCTAAGATCCAAGAACTATGAATGATGACAGAAGAGGAGGGAAAAATTAAATATTCCAAGAAACTAATCACGAAAATACAATGAAAAAACAAATATGCATTGAATACATCCAATATGTGAAGGGAAAGATAACCATTCAAGATAAACATTTATTAAATAAGATAAACTTTTGATCATTGCATTGTGGTTGACCAATATGTCATTTTACAAATTGAAGCCCATTATTTATAGCCTTCTTGAATTGCAATACCATCGGTAAATACCATGGGTGGATACCTTGGGTACATATCATCGGTAGATGCCATGGGTGGATGTCATTTTCCATTCAAATAAAAGTGTGAATAAGTCTATAGTAAGCATTGATATTTAATTGAAGGGTTGTGTACTTATTGAGGATGCATATTAGGGAAATACGTACTTGGAGGAAATTAATGTCAATTTAACGATTGTTGCCTTCATATACCTTGCACAATAACCTCAAAATAATAAGTCTTACCCTGGTTGATAATTTATGTTAGAGTGGATGAATTGTTTTAATAAGAAAATAAAAATACCCAACATTTTAGCACCATTTTCAGGGAGGTTATTAAAGGCGAAAAAACACAATTGACATTGTTTCTCTTGAAGATGCAATGATAAATAAATAGGATATGTAGAATGCATGAATAAAGAAGAATAGAAATGTGATGCCTCCAAAAATACTAACCTTGTAGGAGGAAGGGGACGTGGAGGAAGAAGAAATCAAGATTTAGGATGAGGAACATTCATCTGGGCACTGATTTTGAAAGCAAAAGCAAAATCATTTTTCTCAAGAGTGAATTCTCAAAGGATAGGATTCCAAAAATCATCTGCCTTAGGAACAATTTCTCAAGGAACAAAATGTCAGGGGCCATCTTCCTTGGGAGAAAACATTTGGAAGATAGGATCCCATGAATCCTCTTCCTCAAAAGCAGGTTTGTAGACCTCTCCCCGTGTTGAATCATTTGCATCAGTAGCAGACATTAAATACCAGGACTTGGAAGAAGGACAAGGGACACAGATGGGTAGAATTTGGAATGCCAATACCTAAGCCTAAAATATGAGAATCCTCTTGATAACTTCATCCCAAACTTGGGAAGTGTTGTAGGGCATCCCGAGCAGCCATCAAAGGATCCTTTGCAGCTAGGGAAACTTTTTAGAGGACAACGAGTGCCTAAAGTAATTTGGAAAAACCTACAAGTTCTATGGCAAGACCAAATGGAGAATGTAAATGCATATGAAATAGTCATTACTTTCGAATTCCCTATTGGGAACATTCCTGAACAAGCTCCAATGAAGAAAATTCTTCTTTCAACTCTTTCAAACTTTCATCGCATGACCAGTGAAGACCAAAGCAAATTCCTTTTTGAATTCGACATTAAGTGTCAAAGCCATGACTACACCTTATATGCCTAGAAGTTGCAGTTGTTCCATGCCACCTTGAAGGGAGCTACGTTGAGATGGTTTATGGGACTTGGTGGTGAGTTTATCTCTTCCTAGGATGGTATGAAGAAAATATTTCTAGGAAAATATTAATAGTATTTTAGAACTAGACACCAAAGGGAGGAACTTTTCAGAATGTCCCAAAAAGAGGACAAGAATTTAGTGGATTATATTGAGCGCCTCTAATACAATTTGCAGAGTTCTAGACATAATAGTTTGGACAAAGACATTTTAAAGATAATTGTGATCCGGGGAATGAGAGATAATTATGTGGAGATGTTGAACCTCATGGGAAAGGGAGATATATCAAAGGAGGCTTATGATGACATAATCACACTCTACTTGAGGAGCTCAACAAGATCATCAAGGAATATAACTTTAGCATGAGATGTTACTGCTAGGATACAAAATTTAGCCAATGGGAGAGTAACTAGAGTAGAAATCGATAATCTGTTTGAAAATTTAAAGCAGATATTATTAGCTCTTTTTCTTCACAATTGGATGTTTTTCATAGTTCTCTCTAAATAGAAACCAGATGAAGTTGAAAAAGAACTCTCAATGTTGTCCTCCAACTATAGGAAGAAACATCTCCTCAGAGACTTCCCACTAATCAATGTGGAAGTCTCTAGTATCTACAACTAAGACCATTCGCAAAAGGATTTCCCATTGCTACTAGGATTAATATAAGTATTCAAAGAATCAAGTGAGGAGACTGAGCCAAAAGTATTTTATTGGCTCCAAGAAGCCATGGCAAGCTCAACCATAAGTATAGTTCAAGACCCATGATCATCTTGCAATACTCATACCAACATGTATAATCCTTAGCGGGTTCCACAACAAGTTCAGCATCCCACAATTTAGTGTTATTTTATTAGTTCTCCTCAAATTCAATACCCCACATCATGGCCATTATGTCCCTCTCCACCAATTCAAACATTCTCATGACCTCAAGGATGGAATGGAGCCTCTCTTCTAGGGAATTTCCCTATGCAAACTCAAATACATGTGCAGTAATAATAGTTGCAACTTCCTTCCAATGCGCCACTAACTAATCCTCCCTTGCAACCCCGTTTACCTATGAAATCTAACCAAAACCTAAATAATAAGGTGATGTAGCAAGTTGAAGCACCTATATTCCCCACTTATTGCATCTCCCCTATTTAATGTAATGGCATACACTTAAGATCAGAGAAAGTAGTAAATTTAGGAACTTCCCATGTTATTACAGAACATGAAGAGGAAAATTCACCTCAGGAAGAGGCCCCAATTAATCATTAGAGAAACAATACAAAATAGAAACTCATGTTGAAACTCTTGTAACATCCAACATTGTTGTTACTGTTGGAGCTACTCCAAATATTCCTTTCCCAAATCGATTATCCATAGCTAAGACCACTCCCCAACCTTAGTTATATCTCTTAAAGGAGTTGAAAAATCCATGTCAGAATTCGAATGTTGCATGAAATTAGCGACGTATCAATTTATACTAAAAATGTAAGGGAACTTTGTGTTAAAAAGCCTAGTAGGGAACCCAAAAATCTCCCCACTATTCATGTAGTGGGTAAACTTTCATAATTAATCTTGGGTAAAATTCCACCTACGAAGTATGATGACCCTGGGAATCCAACAATGACCATCCAGAGAAGAAAGACAATTATCCCAAAAACGTTGGTTGATATGGGTGTTGCAATAAATGTTATGACCAGAGAAACCTTAAGATATTTGAATTCACCAACCTAAGATAACCCCCCCACTATGCTGGAATTGGTTGATCATCCAAAATATGAGGGAATCATAGCAGATGTTGTCATTTTTATAGATTCTTGGGAATATCTGGTTAACTTCTTGGTGTTGTATCCTAAAACCCACTTAGGAGGACACTCGTTGATTCTATACAAACCATGTTTAGCCACTAATGATGCATTTATTTGTTGCAGGTTAGCGTTTATGACAATCTCTAATGGAAAAACCACAAAGAACCTTGTCCTTTATCCATTGAACAAACCAATTACGGATTATGAATGCCCTTTGTGGGCTAAATTTGAACCAAAAGAGGATGGTCTGCAACCACTCGCTATTTTCAAAGCTCTCTACTTTAAAGATGAGACGGAGGATGATACCACTAGTAGTTTTATCAATGATCCCCTGGTTGTGACTTAGCGAACATTCCATCTTTTGAATTCCATAATGAATGAACCTAATCAGGATAATCATGTTAATGATCCAATACCTACCAAACTAAGTCCCAATTGAGATTAAGCTCGAAGAAACCTTGAATATCAATCCAAATCTATCTCCCTTAGAAATTAAATGATTGGTCTAGCTATTGCGAGAGCAAAAAGAGGCTGTTGCATGGGACTACAGAGATATGAAGGGTATCTTCCTTGATTTGAGCACCCACCACATTTATATAAAAGATGATTGTCGCCTTATTTGCCAACCGCAATGTTTAATGAATCCAACCTTGAAGGATGTTTCCAAGGAAGAACTCCATAATTTGTTAAATACCAATTTCATCTATTCAATATTTAACAGTCAGTGGGTATCCCCACTAGTCATTATACCAAAAAAGAATGGAAAATAGAGAATGTGTGTTGATTATAGAGAGAAAATAAAGTCACCCAGAAAGACCACTTTACATTACCTATTATTGACCAAGTTCTCAACAATTTGTTAGGGAAGAAATTATTCTTGTTCCTTGACAGATTTAATGGGTACAAAAAATATTGACTAAGATAAAATTAAATATACTTTCCCCTTGGGTACATTTGCATATTGAATCCTTCCTTTTGCACTTTGTAATGTGTTGAAGAATCTAGGGCAGATTGAAATAATGAGATTCTCCTTAGCATGATAACTATTTGTGAGGTGTTTTTAACTTATTCTTGTTAGCACAATCTTCCTTTTGATATTGTTACAGTGTGTCTTCATTAGTTCATCAAATAGCTACCAAAAACAAAGAGAGAATAACACAAGGTGTCGGCATTCTGCCAGGGCCAAAACCTCTCACTCTTTGAGAGGAAAACCCACACAAATTCTTCTTATAGAGATTCCACTTGATGAAGACCAGAACCAAGACCCTTGACCTATACTTCCATTCCTAGACCAAGACACAGTCATCCTTCTTCTCTTGATTGTTCGATTACTTCATGGCACCAAAACATGATCACCGCAATATTCCTATGTTGTGAACTATCCCTGAACTTTGACCTCATCATTCCTTCATCATGTAACATTTAGCAGCATCATGTAGTACCTTGCATCACTAATCATATCACTACAACACCTGCTATCATCGAACATCACTGAGCACCATTGTTCATCCCCATTTTAGTGGGTATAAGCTTGAGATAGTGAGGAGAATATCATTGTAATATTACCCCAAAACAATCTGCACTATGATCACTACAATAATCGATCTTCTTGCTGCCTAGATCACCGAGAAACTCAGAGAATATGTCAAGAAGGTTTCTGCATATAATCCGCATTTTTCTTTCTTGTACCCATCTGAAGTTTCAGCGATATGCCAAGTTTGTACACTGTGGAAGTGCAAAGGTACAGGCTCCTATTTATAGTTGTTGTGTCATACCTTTAAGTTGACATGTCCTTATGAACCAACGTGTCATTTTCGCTAAGCTGACATGTCATATATATATGACGTTCTCCAAAGGCTGTGTATCCATTTATTGAAGCCGACATGAAGTTTGAGCATATATATTGATGTCGTGAGGATTACATATATATATATATGACGTTCTCCAAAGGTTGCATCTCCATTTATTGAAGCCGACATGAAGTTTGAGCATATATATATATTGATGTCATGAGGATATATATATATATATATATATATATATATATGACATTCTCCAAATGTTGTGTCTCCATATATTGAAGTCGAAATGAAGTTTGAGCATATATGTATATCGATGTCATGAGGATTATTGTACTTGTCTATTCTGGAGGACTCTTACAAGAGTAACAACACTTCATAGACTCTGAATTATATATTTATGTCAAGATAATAAATCCCTAAAGACATCAAGAAGAAGTCTTTGACCTATGAAAAACACTCCTTGCTCATGACACCCATGACGCAAGGAATACAATAAATATATTTGTTTCTTCTTTACATAAAATCATAATTACAAATTGTTATGAAGACCGAACCTAGTTACACTTTCTTCAATACTCCCTCTTAACTAGGGAGGTATTCATAATGGTACTTGGTCATTCTCAATTTGAAGAATTTCTCATAAGAAGAATCGGATTGGTAATCCCATTTGTATAGCATCACATCAATCAGCATTGTCATAGTGCAAGGCCTTGACTAACAACTCCATCTCTCCACGAGACCATGAGCTACAATGCTGGCAAGGCCAATGATTTATAGACACCATCATCATTGTCTCTGAAGGTACATACCCACCCAGGTGTTCACTGAATATGACCTTCTAGCACTATTCTTATCTTGGATTCCCAACCCTCAAATAATATCGATCCTCTTGCCCACGCTTGTCTTGGATGCCCTACACATCCTCAAAGAGTATCAGATGTCAGATGATTACCCAATCCTCCCATTCTTCCTTCCCAAGTGAAGACAAGAATGTTGTGTCTATCATGTGTCTACATTTCCATTCATGGCCTTCATCTAGACTTACGGTTGTTAGCCCTAGTCTAGTGCATGACACATGACATGGAAAAACACAATTGTCACTCCTTTTTAATCATGGGTGATCTTAATTCAAACTCCCTCTTGATCAAGGACATGTCAGAGCTTCCTCTTAGCTAGGGACTCTTCTATATATCAACAACTCTTTTTTTCCTTTGTGGGTCCTTTATCTGCTTGATCAGCTTCTCTCCTTGATGTCACGAAAATTAATTGAGCTTCTTCCATGTAGGGCAACAACCATCAATCACTTTCCTTCTTATTTCGTCATGTCATTCCTTTCTTCATGGAAAGTGGCCTTCTTGGTACATATCTAGAACCTTATTCATATGGTTGCTTCTTTTCTCTCCATGCTTCTTTCAAGAGTTTCCATCCATCGCATGAATGTTGGTTGCACTTGTACTTACAAGTCTTGTTCAAGTAGCCCTGCATGATCCAAATATTATCCAAGAAATCAAAACATCATATTACATCAAATCATACCTTACGAGATGGCTCTTCATCATGACATATTTATGTAGGTATTAGCATCCAGCATACATGTTGACACATCTCCCAAAATAATCCATTATCAAGGGTCTTCATTCTTTTCAGACTTTCATCAGAGTCTTCATATCTTTCTGGGAGATTTCTTAGTCAAATCTTCTTGATCTTTTGGATGTTGATTGCCTTCATCATGGTTGCATATCTCACAATATCTTTCCTTCCTCACACATTTCATAGCTTTCAATCAGAGTTTCTTTATTGTAGACAATCACCTCATACTTCATATGAGGACATATTATGTTGATTTCATCTAGTGTGACTTATGCCTTCCTGCATCTTTTCAGAGGAAGAGATCACTTTTCTCTTGATCATGCTTCTTAAGATAGAAGAAAAGATCCATATTACTTGCAACCATACGACATGACATTATAATATTAAACACAAACATATATACCTTATTTTACCTTCAGGGCATCAAGGCTTCTTCCAGTAGCTTCCTTGATTGAAAAAATCTTCAATCCCTTGATCTGCTTCAGGTCATATCATCATCTCATGGATTTCGTACATTGGAGTTCTTGTTGAAATATTTGCTTCTTCTCTAGATTAGTGAACCCTACGATGAGGATTCCATCAGAGAATTTTTGAGGATCTTGTATATCCCCAACTGGTAGATGTTTCCTTTTTTTACTTGATGTATGATGAGCCTTAGATGACTCCTTTTTTTCCTTCAATGTCCACTGAGGTGCCCATGAGATATATATCCTACATGTTGTCTGCCATGGATTTTTTTACTTCATGATCCTTATGGAGATGTTACGAGCTCTTGTTTCTAATGCTTCCATGATGCCATGATGCATCTTATTATCATTGTCATATCTTATAGCACAAGATTTAGGAGCTTGTGATAGGACCCTTTTGTGAGGAATATTATCTTACTCATAGGAGAGATTTGTTACTCCCTCTTTCCTTGGCCCTTTTCTTTATCTTCCTCCATCTTTCAGTGATATGAGCTTCCAAAATCTTTCTATAGCATTGAATCTTAACTATACTTATTTTTGTCTTTTCTTGAGGACCAACCTTGCCTTTCCTTTCTGCACATGGTTGAATTATTTTGTCCTTTAACTATAAACTGCAAACTGTCTTTCTCTATCTAACATAGAGACCACAAATTGTCGGGTGAAGTAACCTTCTTTGGTCATTGATATTTTTTACCTTGCTCATCAATGATGACTACCTTCTTATCATTTTTCCTAGATCTTCATGAAGTTATTCCTTCATTCTTTGATACTTTTACTATTATATAGGTCTAAGTGACCTTCTTTACTTTAATTTCTGAGAGTATATCTATCATTTCATATATCTCTCTTTATGTCTCCTCTTCTGCTATTTAGGTATGAGAGGAATTTTGAGTGATATCATATGAATCCTATGAATCTCTTGATGGATTCAAACAATGTTTGACCTTCATAGACATTTTCATAGATATCATTGATTTTTCTTTTCTATGAGGATTATGACAATCCTCCTTGTTCTATGCAAGGACTTTCTATTATCAAACCGATTTATAAATCCCCTTGCAATCATGAAATCATTTAACCAAATCTAATTATAAAATTGAAAGATACTTACTTGGTGTGTGAAAAGGAGATCTTCACCTTGATGCTTCTTTTGCTTGAGCTGCCCATCATTAGTACCCTTTCATCATGACTTCCTTGGAGGCCTTCTTTCACCATGACAATGGTGGTCTTGACATCACCGAGACTACTTCACGACCTTCCCAATTCATTTTAAGGTACTTTTGACTTTCAACGTATTGTTGACATGTTAGTGATAATATGTTCTTATCTAAGCACCATGTTATTGAGATCATAATCATAGATAGAATTCGAGACGGTGACAAGTATATTGATATGGACCAAAGTGATGTCTATGTGCGTTGTGTAGAGAGGCAATGTATTGAGAGCCCAAACTTGTCAATAACTAAATGGTGGGTGGCACTGTATATATGGACTGTCTCATCAATGTAACTGCTTTGATGTAATGGTTATACTAAGACAGTGATGTAATCATGGATTGTGAGAGGTATTCCTTGGATTACTTCTACAATACACACACACACACACACACACACACACACACACACCTAAGACTATGTTTTATGGCATGGAGCAAGTTTAGTGATCAAGAAGTGAGAATCATTGATATACTCTATCAAACTGAGCATGAGTTGAGTGCATGTCTGTAATTACTGAAGTTAATAACCCATGATTGTTGTAGACCTGCTTCTTGTATACTTGCTCCTTTAATCCTTCCAACCTGATTTGATGTCCTTGAAGACAGTTCCTTGTATGTCTCTTTCGCAGCCCTTCATTTGACTTCAGCGCCTTAGCTCTCATACCATGTTGAAGCATCTAGGGCAGATTGAATTAATGAGATTCTTCTTAGCATGATAGCTATTTGTGAGGTGTTTTCAACTTGTTCTTGTTAGCAAAATCTTCCTTTTGATATTATTACAATCTGTCTTCATTAGTTCATCAAATAGCTACCAAAAACAAAGAGACAAGATCACAAGATGTTGGCATTCTGCCAAGGCCAAAACCTCTCACTCTTTGAGAGGAAAACCCACACAAATTCTTCTTATAGAGATTCCAATTGACGAAGACCAGAACCAAGACCCTTAACCTATACTTCCACTCCTAGACCAAGACACAGTCATCCTTCTTCTCTTGATTGTCCGATTACTTCATGGTAGTAAAACATGATCACTACAATATTCCTACGTTGTGATCTATCCCTAAACTTTGGCATCATCATTCCTTCATCATGTAACATTTCGCAGCATCATGTAGTACCTTGCATCACTGATCATATCACTACAGCACCTACTATCATTGAACATCACTGAGCACCAGTGTTCATCCACATTTTAGTGAGTATAAGCTTGAGACAACGAGGAGAATATCACTGTTATATTACCCCAAAACAATCTGCACTGTGATCACTACAATAACCGATCTTCTTGCTGTTGAAATCACCGAGAAACTCAGAGAATATGTCGAGAAGGTTTTTGTGTATAATCTGCATTTTTATTTCTTATACCCATTCAAAATTTCAGAGATATGTCGAGTCTATCCATTGTGGAAATGTGGAGGTACATGCTCCTATTTATAGTTGTTGCATCATACATTTAAGTCGACCTGTCCTTATAAACCAAACATGTCATTTTTGTTGAGCCTGTTATCACTCCAAGAAACTCTCCTACATTGCAGCTCGGAGATGCCTGGTAACATATAATCCTCAATATTGTTCTCTGAACTATTGGAATGAACAATGGTCTGGATCAAGCCAGATAACCACTTTGACTATGTTATTACTTAAGACATGCATGAACACCCTCATCCTACAAGGCTTTAGACCACTAATGCTCAATAGTTTATATATTAAGTGAGTGAATGGAGAATACTAACCATACCAGCAGATACATGCATTAACCATATGATGGCCAACTTCAGAAAGTAAATGAAACTTGCAAGTCTAATACATCAACGCAAAGATAAGATGACAGTTATCTGGAATTTGACACAAAAGAAACCTGAACGGCCTATTCAAGTGCAAGCTTAGAGCATAAGAGAAATTGGGATACTGAACATATAATAGCAAAAGAAGCTTGTATAACTGATGAATGAAGATGAGAAGCTTGAGTAGCAGAGTCTCCATAGTCTCTAGAAGTTGAACCCCTCTTACATTTAATTTCCAGCGTTTTATAGGCCCTTTACAATGCTCTCTGGCTTTCAAAGGTCTCCAGCTATCCTAACCTACCCCCTTTGGCTTTAACTGCCTGATTGCGTATAAGGACATAGTTCTCCTTCCATCACGAAAACGGCAATTAATTATGGTATAGCACTGCCCTGTTAGATGGTTGGTTTGATCGTGCCAGTGAGGCTCCATGACTGTTTATTTATACTTGACTGCATCGTGTTGTGTCCTTCCCCTTTTGGCCATGCTTTCTAGTATTTCAGTTTAGCGGCCTGACTGTCACAATACTGACAGAGTCAACCACCTTCCTCCTCGGGTTACTGATAGGAAGTAGAGTACGAGGTGCATGGGTGGCTACACGTGTTAATTAGGAAGAACAGAGTAATCGCAGGGTGGCAGAGGACAAGCGGGTAGTTGTTGGATGAATTAAATCGAACGGACATAGTAATGGCAGGGTGGCGAAGGATAAGCGGGAGAATTCATGGATGAGGGCCGTTGGATCGAAAGAAATGGACAGAGGAGATCGTTTGCATGAGCCTTCCAGTCTTTCGTGGGAGCAGAAAAGGTCTGAGCCGTTGGATCTTGGTGGACAGATCGGACGGCTATCAGGCGGAGGAGGTGCTCGGACGATAGCGCCCCGGGGGTGGTTTTGTTTGGGTGGTTATGGTTTCTATCAGGCGGTAAGCGGTAAAGGGTGGAGTCCGCCCGATGCCACTCACTGCACACCACGTAGTAGAGGGGGAAGAAAGAAAACCGCCTTTATGGGGCGGGTACTCTCGCTAGTTGCCCGCGCAATAAGAGCGACAACCGTTAGATCTAGCAGGAGTGATCTAACGGCGGAGATCAATCGAGCATGTCTCGTCGATCGGGTGAAACGTGGGTCGTCAGATCGGCGGGGAGATCGAAGGCAGAGGGACACGAAAGTACGGGATGTCCTCAGGCAATGCGCGGAGGGCACGCATGATGGAAAGGTAAGGTTTTTCGAGGGTTCTTGGGTTAATTTATTTAAGGTTAAGGCAGAAGAGGGTTTCATTATGAAGTGAGCGTCGGGTTAAGATATGAGCGGAAAAGAATGTAAGTGAGAGAGTGGGGAAAGTGGAGTGATGGCCCGTGTGGGGCCCCTTCCACGACAGCAAAGCAGACCATCTTCTTCCTTTAGTCTTCAAACTAGCAGCGCTGCACCTCAGGGCTAACAGAGCTGACGTGTCATATATATATATATATATATATATATGACGTTCTCCCAAAGGTTGTGTCTCCATTTATTGAAGCCGACATCAAGTTTGAGCATATATATATGATGTCGTGAGGATGATTGTGTTTGTCTATTCTAGAGGACTCTTACAAGTATAACAACACTTCATAGACTCTTAATTATATATTTATGTCACAATGATAAATCCCTGAAGACATCAAGAAGTCTTTGTCCTATGAAAAACACTTCTTGCTCATGAAACCCACGATGCAAGGAATACAATAAATATATTTGTTTCTTCTTTACATAAAATCATTATTACAAGTTGTTATGAAGACTGAACCTAGTTACACTTTCTTCAACATAATGCACCTTCTACTTTCTAGTGAATTGTATTAGGAATTATTTCAGATTTAGTCAATTATTGTGTTGAGATTTATATGTATGATGTCACACCATATGGTGATATATTTGATATAACTTTGGCTAATCTCAAGAAAGTGTCAAAATGTCAAAATGTTGCAAGAAAATTCATCTAGCTTTGAGCACTGAGATTTGCCATATGATGATGAATGACGAAGTCGTACTTGGTCATTATATTTTGTCTACAAGGATGCAAGTTGATCTAGCAAAAATTGAGGTAATCTTAATGATTCTACCTCCAAAGATAGAAAAAGAGTTATGAAGCTTTTTAGGGCATGCAAGTTATTATAATCAATTTCTTGAAATTTTTATTGTATTGCATCTCCTTTATTTCTACTACTCTCAAAAGACAATAAATTTTTATGAACTATAAAAATGCGAAAATGCCTTTAAAGGTTCGAAAAAGTGCATGCCAGAAGCTCCTATCTTATTAGGACCTTATTGGACTTTGCCATTCCATATTTTTGCAGACGCCTCTGACACTACTATTGGGGTTGTATTGGAACAACAAGAGAAACAAAGATAATATGCCATATGTTACATCAGCAAGAACCTGACACCCACTGAACTAAGTTATATGGTAACTAAAAGAGTGTTCCTTGTTGTTGTGCATGTTATCAATAAATTCCAACATTATATTACAATCTATCCGGTTTTTGTACATACAAATCGCTCCATCAATTTTTTAATGAATGAACATGTTACCAATGGCAAAGTTACTAGGTGGTTTATTTTGTTACAAGGCTTTGATATCACTCTTGTGCATAAACCTGGAAAGGATAACATCATCGTAGACTTCCATTTTAGGCTTATAACAACAATTATAGTTTGCCTATTGAGGACTCTTTTCCATATGAGCATCTCTTTGTAGTATCCACTCACTCATCATGGTATGTAGATATCACTATTATCTTGCTACAGGAAAGCTCTTGCACCACCTTTCTCCTAAGGAAAAGCGAGAGGTTATTCAGCAGAGTGTCGAATATTCTTAAGTAGATGGTTATCTCTTTTTCACTGGGCTAAATCATGAGATCCGACATTATGCAAGGGAAGATGAATTCCATGATATTTTCAAGGCTTATCATCATGAGCCTTATGGTCGACACTATTCCAAATAAATACAAATTTCTTTGCATGGGCTATTTTTGGCCTATATTATTCTTGGATGCAAAGAAGTATGTATAGGGGTGTTATAGTTGCCAACCCATCCAACTCAAACGAAATGTCATTGCCAGCTCAGTTGCTTATTGAGCCCTTTGAGAAGTGGGATCTTGACTTTGTTGGGCCCATCAATCCCCCATCTTGTCAAAACTCCTATATTTTTGTTTGTATAGATGATCTCACTAAGTGGGTCGAACCCAAGGCACTGACTAAAGCCACTGGATAAGTTGTTTTTGACTTTCTGTTTGAAGACATATTTGTTTTTTTTAATGACGAGAGAGATAGTTACATATGGAGGGCCACAATTTACTCCTCACTTGATTAAAAATCTTACCAAGAAGTACAAGATTCGCCATAGGATCACTTCACCTGACAACTCATATGGTAATGGGAAAGTGGAGAGCACTAACAAAGTTATTGAAGCCATCCTTACCAAGAATGTGGCTAGTCACTATCAATATTGGGCCAGGTGACTTCCAAAAAAACTTTTGGCCTACAAAACTACATGGTGAAACACCACGGGCTTCTCCCCATATGAACTTGTGTATGGTAAGAATCCCATCTTTCCTATTGAGTTTGAGACCAAGACACTGATAATATCTTTAGAAGTAAATATGGTTCTTGTTGCAGCACAAAAACACCATTTGGATAAGCTCAATAAGAGGGGTGAAATGTGCTTGGCTACCATACAGCACATCACCATCATTCAACAACAATGTACCAAGTGGCATCATAAATTTATTAAAAAGGTGTTTCAAAAGGGTGATTAAGCATTATTGTATGACTCCATATTTAAAGACTTCAAGGGGAAGCTTTGTGCTAGGTGGCTAGGACCTTATGAAGTGGACACAGTTTTTGACAATGGGACCATTAGGATTACAACAATAGACAGATCATAAACTCCCTTTTTTTCCAATGGGCACCATCTTCATTTGTATCATAAAATGCTTTCTAAGGATTCATTTTCTCACAATGTTTCAGGATTAGATCTTGAAATTGTTAGAGCAAAGGGGTATCTCCCCATGCCACCAACGACATGATCTATTTTCTAATTTATGGCTACAAAAAAAAAAAAAAAATGGTGAAAACCCATTTGGGGCACAGTTAGACAAGTGTCAACGGAAATCTAGCTTGTTGGTGGTTGACAATTCTTCTTTTATGCATTATATTTTCTTTTATTCTAATAGTTGCAACGAATTTTCCATAATAACAACTTCAAATTCAAGTCTTCCAATGTTGCAAAGAGCTATTACTTTAGTTGTTGTTACTCTAGTTATATTTAATTGCAATTGTTATTACACTAGTTGTTGATTCACCAATTGTTGTTACCCTAGTTACCATTATTTGATTGTTTCCACTGTTATTGTTGTTGCTATTGTAATGATTGTCCCTTGTATGCAATTTCTGGCTAGGAAAATGTGTCAAGGCATCAAGATGTGGGGCTTTGAAAAATTGTTGCTAAGGGTTAAACTTGTTAACTTAAAATATAAAATAAAATCCCTCCAGAAGTTTAACCAAAGGGCTAGCTTTCAACCATGACAGAAATAACTAAGTTGAAGATGATAAAGGAAGACTACATAACCTAAGTAAAAGAAGATCATAATCTAAAGAAGTAAAAAGCACTCACAAGCAGTTCCTATAGAAGAGAAATCACTTAATCTCTATGCCCTAGATTTCTCAACAATTTCCTGCCATATAATGCTTCAAAGGGGCTCATCCTTATGGATTCTTGGTGTACATTGTTATATGCAAATTCCACAAGTGGAAGGTACTCTTCCCATTTCCTGGGCTGATGCATCACATACATCCTTAATGTGTCCTCAAGGATCCAATTGGTCCTCTCGATTTTCCCGTCAATCTGTGGATGATATGCGGTGTTGAATGCTAATTCCATCCCCAAGATTGCGAACAGTGCCTTCTAAAACCTGGAAGTGAATTTAGCATCTCTATCAAACATGGTTTTTTTGGGTATGCCATGCAGCCTCACGATCTCTCTTATGAAGATTTGTTCCATTTCGCTAGTAGAATGGGTGGATTTGACTGCAACGAAATAAGCTACCTTGCCAAGCTTGTCCACCACTACCATGATTGTGTCGTGCTACTCCGCTACTTTGGGTAATCCCATGATGAAATCCATAGAGATTACATCCCACTTCCATTCTAGAATGTGGATAGGTTGTAGTAATCTTGTTGGATGTCTGCGTTCAACCTTCACTTACTAGCATTCCAAGCATTGCACCGCAAAGTCTGCTACGTCTTTCTTCAATTTTGGCCAGTAGTAGCTTCTTTTAATGGTTGTGAGGGTCTTTTGATACCATGGGTGTCCTGAGTAGGGCTTAGTTTGGAATTCTCTCACTATTGGGCCTTTTATTTCATCATTGTTAGGCACATAAATTCTGCCATTAAATCAGACTAAGTCGTCCTCAGTGAGGTGGTAGTCTCCATCCTCATCGTCTTGTCACAATCCCTCATTTACTCGTTGGTATGCTTCATCCTGCTATCCAACACTTTTGATATTTTCATCCAATTTTGTCACACAAGCTTAAAATTGCATCAACAACCTTGTCTTCCTTTCCATTTATACACTTGATCTCGAAGTCAAATTCGTTGAGTGTGGCCAACCATCTCGCTTGCCTAGCATTCAACTTCAGTTGTCCAAACAAATATTTGAGCCCACTATGATATGTCATCAGTGTGAACTTTCGACCGAGGTAGTGCCTCCACATTTTCAAAGCATGAATGATAACAGCCAATTCCAGGTTGTGGGTCACATAATTCTCCTCGTACACTCAATTTTCTGGAATCATAGCACACAACTTATCCTTCCTGCAATAAGACTCCACCAAGTCCCTCCTTGCAAGCATTGGTACATACTATGAAATCCTTGTCTGGATCCACAATTCTAAACACCAGAGCATTGGTGAGCAATTTCTTTAATTGATCGAAGTTGTCTACACATTGTGTGGTCCACTCAAATCTCTTCCCTTTCCTCTGTAAGGCTGCAATGGGATGCTCAATTTTGGAGAAATTTCGGATAAATCTCTTGTAATGTCATGCCAATCCCATGAATGATCTGATCTCATCCACATTCTTTGGGGTTGGCCACTCCCTTATGGCCTTGACCTTATCCGGATCAACCGATACGCCTTCCTTGGATACGATGTGCCCTAAGTAGTGTATCTATGTCTGGAAAAAACCACACTTATCAAACTTTGCATAGAGCTTGTGTTCTCTCAACAACTATAACACAACCGCTATATGTTGCTCACACTCTTCCTCAATTTTGGAATAGATCAATATATCATCGACAAATACAATGACAAACTTGTCCAAGTATGGTCGCAACACCTTGTTCATTAGACACATGAACGTGGCAGGAGCACTAGTGAACCCAAAGGCTACCACTATGAATTCATAGTGCTCATATCTCATTTTGAAAGTAGTCTTATGTATGTACTCCTCCTTGATTCTCACTTGATGGTAGCTTGACCTCAAGTCCATTTTGGAGAAGATTGTTGCTCCCCTTAAATGATCAAAGAGATCATCAATCCTTGGCAGTGGGTACTTGTTCTTTATGTTTACCTTGTTCAGTTGTCTATAATCAATGCATAACCTCAGATTTTCATCTTTCTTTTTCATAAATAATATCGATGCTCCCCAAGGAGACACACTCAGCCTTATGTACCCCTTGTCCGACATTTCTTCCATCTGCAATTTCAAATCAACCAACTCCGAAATTCTCATTCTATATGGGGCCTTAGATGTTAGTATTGCTCCAGGTATCATCTTGATAGAGAACTCTATCTCTCTGTGAGGGGGGAATCTGGGAAACTCTATTGGAAAGACATATGCATATCATTGCAAGATTGGATAGCTCTGGAGCATCTCAACCTCCTCTTTCTCTATCGCTCCATCAGCCCCCTCATCTTTGGAAACTTGTACTACAAACAACATACATCACTTCCTACATCTGCATTTGGCCTGCATGGGAACAGTTATCATCAGGGACCTCATCTTTGTCAATTTTGTGTCAAATGATGGTGTATACATCACGACCTTACTTCAACAGATCTCTTCACATTGATGTCAACACCTTATCTAGGATGTAAATCTAGAAATAGTCTAGTACCTTGGAGTTTGAAATCCTTAGTTACAGGTTTCCCCATGGTTGATTGCGGGTTTTCCTCGTCGGTCCATGTTGACCAATTCTGCAAAGTGCTTGACCTCAGTTCATTCATTCGCACTATGTGGATTATGATAGGTACCTTGGGAACAATTTTCATTATCAGTGGTCTCCCTTTCATTTGTTAATGGGATCCTACAATGAATGGTAATCAATGAGTCTCCCTACATGATCGACATAAGCTCATCCATTCGAATGTAGTAAAGTCAAACCATCGGGATGAGTCAAAGACCTTGGGTCATGGGGCTATGTCAATCGCACACATTGCCTTCCCCCAAGTTTTGTTGGAGAAAGTATTATGTACTTTGACGTCCATCAATGGGGGCACTCACATCAATGTCCAGCCCTACTGATAGTTAGTTTTCCAATGGTCTAAATTGTATCATGTCTAGTCCTTAATGACATTAGTCTGCAGTACGTTGTGTGGGAAGTCATGCTCTAATCTCTCGGTACCAAGTATGGGTATGCCTACCTCAGGGATGTACTTTATATGTACCTAAACCTAATTTGCATGGCCTCTATAGGTATATTGTCCATGGTCTCTCCCTCCACCTCACTCACTGGTTTTGCTGTAATGTATTTCGGCCATCAGCTTCATTTCTGACCTCATACATTAAGGAGCATCTATTATAGCTCAAAAAGTCACCCCCTTGGGTCTACTATAAGGAACAACATCTTGAAATTCAGGATGCAGAAATTGGTTTGTGGAAAGCTCCTAAAACCCACAATTTGTGCCTTCAATGCTCCTCCACCATTATAGCCTAGCAACACTGGGCCAAACAATGCTCTGTATAGTATGGCATCAATCAACAAAGAGCTAAAAATGACCTACTTACACTGTGATAGAGCAACATAGCGAGAATTTGCATGGATAAGGTCAAACTAGGTCAAAGTTGATCACTCAAAGAGGATAAGGATCAATGGATCATACATGGTCAAAATTATGTTTAGATTTGATGTGACCACTCCTTAGAGATATCTATAAAGCAAGCTCTCCATAGATCAATGAAGGAGAAAAATTTGACATATGTCTAAGTGTTGTCATATAGAAAACGTACAACTTTCCTTACAATAAGCCATCATCATGACCAGAGTGAACAGTGACGTGTTGGTGAGAGGAGGACCACAGGGAGCATGACAATGTACCATATTGTTTTGGTATTGTTAAAATTGGAAACTAGGGCCAAATTCCACTTTGGACAACTCATTTGATGGAGATGATGATTGCATTGAATTCCTCTTTTCGAGAGGACCAAAATCGACCTAAAGATCATCAAATTTGGACAAGGGAAAATATATTTTTGAATTAAGAGCCCACATGTGCATATTTGATCAGGTCGGCCCTAAAGCAAATTGGACACCCTTGGAAGGCTATAAATACAAGTGACCTCCACCTCATTTGGACATCATCACAGATATTTCTTCTATTCTTTTTGTTTTTGGCTCGCTTAGGTCTAAGGTAGGTTCGCAGAGAAATGGGTTCACTCGAAGGTAAAATTACAAGGTCCGAAGCTCGCGCGTATTTTTTTAGGGTTTTGTTTCTCAATCGCATGCTTACAAAAGGACAGATTCAACTGGTTGTTGGCATGCAAACTCAAGGGAGCGACTGAAAGTTCCCATTCGCTCACATGCCCACTTCCTCCCTACGACTGGGACCTATAGTTGTATTTTTATGTTGTCTGAAGTTTTCGCTCATTGACCACAGACATTGACAGTTCGTTACAGGGTTCTGAATTAGGGTTTTTGAGTATAAGCATGGTTGGGTTCAACTCATGGATATTGTTTAGTTGATTTTTGCTAGATAGTTGTATGGATGAAGATATGGATCATTGTACTCTTTTGTTGAATCGTTCAATGATAATCTAATAAGAAGAAGAAATTGAAAGGGTTTTTCCCATTGTGGATTTTGCCCTGGTCTCCGACCAATCATGGTGTCTCTATGTGTGAAATATTTTTTTCTATTGTTCATTTATGTTTCACTGCATTGATGATGATGATATTTTTCTTTCTACATAGTTGCATATGTTGTCGAATAATGATGTAAATCTGAATAATGTTATGACATTATGGGGTGAATTTAATGTGTAAATGAAGAAATACAATTATCAAAGCAAAGAACAATATAACCCTAAGAAAAATTAACATGGTATTAAAGTTGGGCTGAAAAAATTCATTGAAGATCACCCTTATGAAGACACCTTTGATGGAAGCATGAAAAGATGGAGGAGACCTAAAAGAATACTAGGGTTTGAAGGTAACCTTAGGCAATTTGTGTATTAGGGTTTGATGGATATTATGAGGCTAGGGTTTGAGAGAAATTGTTAATTTTGAGTTAACATGTTCTTTGCTTAGGTTAGTTGCCCATTAATCCATTAGCAATCTCATTAATCATGACTATAACTAATGAAAGAACATAAATAATAAAAGCTTAAGATAAGCCAAGTCAGAAGAACACAAGAACGTAGCTAAAGCCAGGGAAAAACCCCAAGATGGGGAAAACCCTTGATCAATTCTTCTTATTATTATTATCAAATGTTCATCAAAGAAATAGAGAGAGTACACTTAAAGTCAAATAGACTTGCCAATATGTCGAGCAATACCACTATCCAGATGTCAAGGAAATAACTCAATCACACATGCACTTTATGTTCCATGATCTCATCAGTGGTTCATAATAGATAATAACAAACTTCAAAAGCAGCTTGATCTAGGATACATATATGCAGCCTTCTTTACTAAAGATGAGGAACCCAAATTAGATTGATCCTGGACTGAATGAAGATCTGGCTATGGCATACATCTGCCCAAACCTACAGCAGCAACCTTATAATATAAACCTCAAAAAAAATTGATCTTCTTATCAGAGAAAAGAGGCCTAGGCCAGAGTAAGACCTTAGCCTCTATTCTTCCATTCAACAGGGGTTTGTACCAGCCATACTCCACAAAGGGTCTGCGGCCAACAAGGGTGAGAAGAATGCAGTCCAGAACTATCATAAACACCCATCGATCTAGATCAGATATGCCACCAACAGCCTCAGTCTTATGTCTGAGATACTTGGCCTAACGTGGGGAAGGGTTTACCACATGAAACTAACTCAGACATGCCCTAACAACCTGCAACCCTCCGAACAGAAGATTCTTGGCCATGTGATGGAAGAGAAAACCCAAAACAAAATACTCTTGCGTCGTCTTTCTTAGCTCGGATGCCTCAGACATGATTTGACCTTTTTGATGTGTAAAATGAGGTTGAAAGTACCTCTATATAAACGATTCGTTGGAGTGGAAGAGTGCACCAACCAAAATTCGTATACGCAATGGAAATATTAAAATACTCTGTAGACAAAGACATCCATCGTAGTATAGTAATTGTAAATATATATTGTATTAAAGAATTGATGTAGGATGATACAAATGAGAATGAGGGTCCTATATATATAGCTAGGTAAGTACCCTTTCATTAATGGTTATGTCCTTAGGGACATACCTTTTCATTAATTGTTAACTAATTAATCATTTATTTTATTTGTTGTCTTTTACATTATTTGTGTTTATTTTTATATAAATTTAGTTTGTTACATTGCCTTACCCTTCAAAAAACTTTGTCCTCAAAGCTCACTAATGAAGGCTCAGTTCTCTTCTGTTGATTGACATATCTTCTTACTTCTGAGCTTTCATCTTTGTTGATACGAGACAACATGATGTTCCGAGCGATAGACAGAATTGTTGTACTGAAAATGGATCAAACCATCCTAAATTAATCTTTTGGGAAATCTTTTGACCCTTGGAGTTGTGTGGTGAATAGTTATCATATGACTGGATTGAGCTCACTCCAGTATTCTTTGAAACATAAGTTTGTTGTTTATGTTCTGCGTGATATATATTTGTAGATTTATTAAGACATCTACTCTTGTGATGCAGATGTAGATAAGGAATTTTTCTTGTTTGAACTTCCTCAAACATTTTTATGGCAGTATCCCGATTTCCATCAGGCATTGTTATTGTTGACTTAACTACTGAATCCTTATTTGGGATGTCTTCAGTTTAAACGACAACCTCTGAGTATGTTTTTGCTTCAATAGGGTTTGGATTTACTTGAACTGCAACATTAGTGGTGTTGGTGTATGTTTCTTCAATTTGGACTGCTACATCTGGAGATTTTGATGCTTCCTTTGCAACAAGTTTTTTGAACCTATTCGTCTATGATTTATTTTCGTCTTTAAGTTTTTTAAGATGTTTGAGCAGATTTTGATTATGATTTTGAGACAAGCATTTCTCATTCTCTGAGTCAACTTTATTTTGGCCTTCATGCTTCTCATCTTTTAAACACTTGATTTGTTCTACTAATGTTTGGTTAAGGTTCTTTAAATGTAAATTGTATTCTTCTTGTTCTAATAAATGCTCCTTAAGTTCCTTCTTTGATGTCATAGCTTTCTTGACTTGTTCGAGTAGTTTTTCTTGATGATCTCTCAGGCACAAAATGTTTGTCTTTGCTGCAGATGACTTCTTCAAGCTGTTTTTGCTTCTTTGATATAGTTTTTCGTTATCTTGAAACATCAAGTCTGAGATATCCTTAAGGTCTTCTAATGACGATTTTATTGATTTTGATTTACTTGTTATGTCTCGAAAAGTGACCATCTTCCTTTTATAAGGAAACGTCAAAACTTGTTTCTCTATGTTTAAAATGAATTTACCCAGATCCTTAAACCAAGGTTGACCTAATTTGATGTCAATGTTTTTATCCGTCCTTACAACATGAAATTGAGATATGTATTCATAATGACGTATTGTCACTTGTAGATCACTAATTTTATACTCTTTTTGGTCAAAAATATTTTTCTTTACACCAATGCTTAGCTCTGGAATTAATAGTTGATTTGTCAAGTTGATATTGATATAAATTTTATCATTGCTTGAGCCAATGGCAACATTAACTTCTCTTCCTTGGATACTTCCTTTTAATGTAATTACTCTGTGATCTGTAACTGAAAGACCACTATAGGAAAACATTCCTTCCTTCACCATTTTAGAATTGAGCTCCATCATTTTTTTCAATGATTGATCCCATTTTGTTTTGTCGAGATGACTTCAGGTGTATATATAAAGTTCCTTTGCACTTTGTACTTCAAGCCTCCTTTAAAAGTGCCTTTTTCATATATATATATATATATATATATATATATATATATAATTCTTCCAAACTCTTTTAATCGGATTTTTCATTATCCTTAATATTCCAAGACCCTTATTGTATTCTTTTTATATATTTCTACTGTTGTTTTTTTTTCATTTTGTACTTTAAAAAAAATATTTAAATATTGTTTCAAATGGCTTCTTTTAAGTAGCATTCTATAATAATACTCGTTTTGTACTTGTATATATATTTTCAATAATTTTATGACTTGAATTTTATTTAAATACTCATTTATAATATAAAACTTCTCTCTACATGTCTTTTATTTATAATCTTTTCTTTTTCTTTTTGAAAAGTTACAACCCTAGTGAAACATGGGTATTCACCTCTTTGGGGTATAATATATAATATATGTTCACTTATGTGCTTTTGACTCAGTTAATGTTCTCTACGTAAAAATTAAAACATATCATTCACATAAAGAGTTTTGTATTCTTTTTGTTTTTCTTTTACCATGAAAATACCATGGGTTGCCATTTTTATCAATAATGTAGAACATATATATATATATATATGAATGTTCTCCTTCAAAATTTACATCGAACTATATTTATTTATTTATTTTAAATCTTTTTTTTAATCTTTATATAACTTCTTTTATTTTCCTTTTTCTTTTCTTTTTTCTTTCTTTTCTTTGACCATCTTATTTTGTCTTCCTTTTTTTTTGTTTTTTTTGTTTAATGGCCAAAGCCCTGAATGATGAAACCAGTGGAATGAAGAAACTCCAACGCTAGTGTAGTGAAATGCTTAAATCACAACAACAACAAGGTTGACGATAGGTTGATGGCCAAAGGTTGATCAGACGTAGCTCTGATACCAATGTAACGACCAAAATTCATATACGCAGCGGAAATATTAAAATACTTCGTAGACAAAGACATCCATCGTAGGATAGTAATTGTAAATATATATTGTATTAAAGAATTGATGTAGGATGATACAAATGAGAATGAAAGTCATGTATATATAGCCAGGTAAGTACCATTTATCTAGCGATTATGCCCTTAGGGATATACATTTTCATTAATTGCTAACTAATTAATCATTAATTTTATTTGTTGTCTTTTACATTATTTGTGTTTATTTTTATATAAATTTAGTTTGTTACAAAGAGGCATGACTTTTGGCCTTATTGAGCCGACATATAGGTGAGGTCGACCTTGTTAATTTTACATGAAAGCAACATAAATTCAAAATCACACTTCTCCTTAACCAAGTTCGATGATCTTTAGGTCAATTTTCATCCTCTCGAAAAGAGGAATTTAATGCCATAATTGTCTTCCCCAAAAGAGTTGTCTAAAGTGGAATTTGGCCCTAGTTTCCAACTTTAACAAAAACCCTGGTTTATGGCAAACATTTGAGATATGAAATCTAGAAACCCTAGCATGGTCAATGTGAAACAAATATGTGAGTATTTGGATACCTCTAACTTCTTGATGAGATATGATGAGTATATCACCTTCACAAGTGGCTCATGTATGCATATGAATGTAAGTTTGATTTATGATACTTATGATGAGATGGTGCACTTGGTATTAGACAAGTATCTTACTTTCTATTAAGTCATGGTAAAGCTACTTCGAAACATTGATTTTTGATATATTGGTATACTTGACATTTGGCAAAGCACCTCACATCTTAGGCGTGATGGATTTCATAAGAAGGCTAGCTCATTATTTTTGTCATATGGTAGCTTGATTTGATTATTAACGAATGTGATAAACATGGTAACCATGATGATAGAAGTGTAACAATGAGATTGATATTCATGATCTTCTTGTTGACCATGGTCAGATTTTGATTATTTGCATCTTTGTCCCTTCTTCTTTGATAAACTACCTCAAGCTCAAGTACTTGAAGAAAATCACCTTGTGAATTCGATTTTGTGTAGTATCTTTTCATATTTTGTTTTTGTGGAGTCACCAAATGAGGCCTCTCAAGTTAGTTTGCACTAAATCTCGCCAAGATACAATACAAAAATGAAAACTTGTCTAGGAAATGTCATTAAAAAACTAGAGTGAAAGATTTCCCCAACAATAATGCCAGAAAATGTTACTGCTCAAATTAATAGGCTTGGCAAGGTCCATCAAAGAAGGAACTCATATATATATATATATACCCCGAAGAGTCGCGTTGACTGATGGAAACCTTTGACTATTCAAAAAAAAAATAGCAAATATCATCGCAGTTTTAACGATGGCTACAGAACGATGGATTGGAGATTGTGGAAATGAGATACGCGGAAGCGAACAGAACAACGGACTGGTGCGGAGGATGTCGGCGGGGGCAGGAATGGACGGAACGGGGGTGTGCAGAAGATTGCGAACTGCGATGCTCGAACAACGTGGGTGGGGAAAGCTACGGTGGGCAGCGACGGAACGTGTTGTGGGCACGACATAACGCAGCAAAACAGCGGGTAGCGGAACAATGATGATTACGTGAGGATGGCCAACAGACAAGAGCAGCGAAGTGATATGGTCTATGCAGCGGACAACGAAGTCAGCAGATGTACAGCCGGAGAACCGTACTTGCTTCGATACCAATGAAGTGAAAACTTCTAGATACGCAGAGAAATATATATAGATAAATATTTATTAATGATTAATTGACTGAAGATAATTGTTTACAGTGGGGGTTCCTGGCTTATACACTGCCATGGGCACCCTTTGGGGAAAGGGCATGATCTTATGATCGTGCCCTTTCGTCTAATTAACCTAAAACTAAATACTAAATAATTTTTTACATAACAGAAGATGTCAAACTGTAAACAAACATGAGATGTGCCCATTGTCACCTCAGTGCACTCTCCTCTTACCTTTGGCTAGCTCCTGGAATGGCACAAGGGTATCCCAAACTACACAAGCTTCACCAAAAGTATTAGGATGACCAATGCCCACAAACATTGAAACGATGAAGGTTAGGTGTTAAAGAGAACTAATAAATATAGTCTAATATATGATATTAACTGCAAAAAATCCAGACCACCAGAGGAAATACTCAATTTATGATTGAACAACCTTAAGAAAAATGTCAAAAGTGAGTATGAAGCACCTTACCAACGTTTGGATTGAAACCTTGAAGTTTACCTCATGTTTGGGATCGAAAATGATGATTTACCTTGCTATTATACACTTTCAAACCTACAAAAACTAGCAAGAAAAAACTCACTTTGGGGCCTACCACAACCCTAGCAATGATATGAAATGTATCGCTATGAATTGGAGATGTTAGTATGGTGAAATATGAACAAAATGAGCCTACTAGCACTTCACAACACAGAGTATTCAAAAAGTTATTCAAATCTGGAAATTTTCACTCAATTTTAGGGGTCTAATCCCCAAGGGTTAAAAAATGAACATGTCCCAATCAAGATGAAATATGTTGCAATAGTTAGGACATCTGAAAAAACATCCAAAGACAAGTAATTTTCAATTAAAATACTTTAGAAATGCTACTTGGGGTTATAAGGGTTAGAATCCACCTTTCACAAATCCCAAGAGAAGGTATTTCACCAATTTTTGAGCTATAAACACTAAACACAAAAATCAAATTACCTAAATCACCTTCTAAACCCTCAACAATGATGTTAGATCAGCTTTATATGCAAAAAAAAAGAGGGTCCTTAACCTCTTGGATCTACAAGTAGACACGAATTCCAAGAAAACAAGTCTAGATTGACAAAATGATCTATCAAACCAATTCTAGATAAGATAGTGAAAGAGATTCACCCATTTAGATTTTTTTATGGTTTTTTTTATTTTTAATTAATTAAAAATAATAATAAAATTGCAGAAATTTTCAAAAAGAGATGGTTGGTTGTTGGCTAAGATGCATGGTATGGGGAAACGGAAACATGTTTTTGAAATGGGAATGCACTGGAAAGATGACCCCCAAAAAATTAAGAAAGCGGAATATATATATATATATATATATATATATATATATATATATATATATATATAGGTTAGATTCTTATATTATCGCATGCTATTTTGAGGGACAAACAAAATGGAGTTCGATATGTGCTTTAGGGTTTGAAATGCAAGAAGGGTCTGCAACTTCATACAGTGTGCGGCTTGCAGCCATGAGGTGGAGCTAGGCAGTGGATGGTCGTCATTGATTTCAGTTTTAAGTACTATGACAAATACCTTTCTGACGACGCAAGAATAACCTCAATCGAAGTTTATATGCAAAAGTTATGTCACTTAGAAGTTGAGCTTCTTGTTTTGACCACCATAATTCGAGAGGATGCTATGTCAACACACATTATTCATGGAAAAGGAGCTAGCCACATGATCATGATGAAGAAGACTCTAAAAGAGTTAATATTGTAACTCTAGTTAAGAGTTAAAGTCAATCCTAACACCTAGTACGCTATCGGACTATGTTATAAGCAAGCCACTAGGAAGAAAAGAGGTTCCACTCTATTTGAATGCATTTTGTTCCATAGATTAGCACAGTAGGCAAAAGTTGTATAGAGAGAGAGAAAACAGAGATGGTTTATGCACTGTAGTAGCCCATGAGCCACAGGCCTCACTTCTTTGCCCCTGTGTCCATTCTCCATTCAAAGAAAAACAGAACAGCCTCACCTTCCAGCGAGGTTTTCTCTCAAAAGGGTTTCCCAGATTATATCTCGTGTTAATTTGTAGTTTGTGAGTCTTATTTCGTTGTTCTTAATTTTCAACATAATTATAATTTGCATGCAGATGCAATAAACAGAAATTAACATATCCAGAAATCTAAGGAGAAATAAACCCTCATAGTGTAGATTTTAGATTTTCTAATATATTTTAGTTGATGCATTGTGATTAATTGTCCAATGGAATATACACGGCAATTTACAGATCAAAAACAAATCATAACACAGTTTTATGAGCAAATGCTTGAAATAATTATTATGGCAGCAAAGGTATCAAAGATCCAAAATTGGGAATCATAATCAACTCATAACATATGAGACAGAATCCACAAAAACACCTTCAAAATTTGCTAGCAAATAGGTGAAGATATTAGGCCTTTGAACTCAACATGTGCACAAATTCGTCCAACATATAAACAATAAGTTGTGTTGCTTACATTTAGGACCAGCAAGACCAGTGTTGCAGGGGAGTGCCCCCCCCCCCCCCCCCCCAACCCACTCCCAATCCGTGCTCCAGGCGGGAGCAACTCGGGAGCGCGCTCCCGAAAAAAAAATTTGCGCTCCCTGCCAAAACAGGTAGCGACTTCGAGAACGTCGCTCCCGAAGCGACGCTCGCTAGGGCATTTTTATGTCATTGTGACTTGAGAGAGTTGGAGGAGAGCCAAGGAGCTTGTGCAAAGGAGCGAGGAAGAGCAAAGAGCGAGCGCCGAGGAGCAAGGAGCAAGCCTGCAAGGAGGTTAGTAACTTAGTAATTTTAATAGGTTAGTAAAGTTATAACTTATTTCTAGAGACTAGAATGATGAATCATGAATCTAAATAAATATAATTAATAAATAGTAAATAGTAAATACATTTTTAAATTTCTCATTTCCATTCCCATTCCCATTAAATTTTGCAGATTCAAAACTACAAATTTCAAACATCATGGACCTGGTTATATTTCTTGGCATTTTCTTCTTCTTGGTCCCTTTTCTAGTTATTATGGTGCTGGAGAGTAGGAAAAGGAGGGGTCAAAATGAAGAAGGGGATGAAGAAAGGGGACAAAGTGGATTTGATGAAAACCCCAGTGAGAAGGAGCTAGAGGAGGATGAACATGACTCTCAAAAAACTAAACAAGACCAAACCCCATTGTGGAAATATGTTAGCAGGCCTAAAGCAGGGAAAGGGGGTGGAACCACTAAATTTCATTGCCCCCATTACAAAATAATTACACAGGTTCATACACCCGTGCCAGAAAACACCTCTGCGGGAAAAGGCCATGGGATGGAGATAAACAAATAGGAATCAAAACTTGTGCAGCTGTGTCAGCAGCAGATAGAGCCAAATACGTAAGGGAAGAGGAGGAAGCCCAATACAAATCTAAAAAATCAAAGGGTTTCTTTGAACCAAGCTCACAATCACAAGCACAAAGAACTCCTTCAGCGTCCTCCCAAGGCAATGGATATGGAGACATAGGGTCAACAGCTTAAAGGCATAGAACCATATCAGATTTCCTTGATGAGGGGTGTAGGAATGATGTGGATTCAAAAGTTTGTAGGTTTCTCTATGCATGTGGGATACCATTCAATGTTCTTCGCTCACCTTATTGGCACAAAATGGTTCCTGCCATAAATGATGCCCCTAAAGGATACAAGAGCCCTGGGTATGACAAGGCAAGAACCGTTGGACTTGATCATGAAAGAGCAAAAATATCACATTCTTTGAATAGAATGACAAGTTCTTGGACTCACCATGGGGTGTCCATTGTATCTGATGGATGGACAAATGTAAAAGGCAAGCCATTGATAAGTGTTTTTGTTGTGTCTGTTAGTGGTGCCATCTTTCTAAATGCATATGATTACTCAGAAAAGTTCAAGACCGCCATCAACATTGCAGAAGCATTACTTGAAAAAATTGATCGTATTGGGCCATACAATGTCATCCAAGTCATCATTGATAATGCTCCTAATTCTAAGGCAGCGAGAGCAATTATTGAGGATAAATACCCCAACATATTTTGGTCTGGGTGTTTGGTTCACACATTGAACCTTTTGATGCATGATGTTGTTAAGAACAAAAATGAACAATACAAATGGATTAGTGATTTGTACAAGAAAGGTAAACAAATGATAAAATTTATTACAAATCATAGCAATACCCATTTCCTCAGTCACTCAAGATTAGAGTTGTTGAAGATTGCGAGGACTAGAGTTGGTAGCTATTACCTCACCTTCAGGTGCCTTTTGAAGGTAAGAGAGTCATTGGCTAGGATGGTATCAAGTCCACACTAGCAGGTATTAAAGGAAAGGGCTACAAATGCAGCTAACAGGCAAGGTTTTGAACTGGTGGAGGAGGCCACTCTTGATGGTATGTTTTGGTCAAGTGTGAGGCAAGTATTGGATTTCACCAAGCCCATTTATCACATGATTCAGTTTGCAGATACAGATAAACCAGTGATTGGCGAGGTGTATGAGCAGATGGATACCATGTTGGGGCAAATAAAAGATATTGTTCATAACAATGATCCCGACTTGTACAAACTAATTCATGATTGTGTGTGTGTACGGTGGAATAAACTTAATCTTCCACTACATTACTTGGCGTATATCCTTACGCCAAAATACTACTCTACATCTTGGTTGGGCCAACCTACACCAGGGGGTGGAGTTAGGACCAAACCACATTTAGATGAAGAGGTAACTAGAGGATATTTGGATGTATTAGAAAAGTTGATACCTGACAGGGAGGAATGTGCAGTTGTGCGCCTTGAAATAGGCAGATACTTCAGTGGCACTAGTTTGTTTGGTACCTTCCATGCAATGGAAGACAGAGACAGATTTGATTCTCTCACATGGTGGGAATCATATGGCAACCAGGGACTTTTGCCAAAATTGGCAAAAGAAGTTCTATCACAAGTTGTAAATACTTCTTCTGCAGAGAGGTATTGGAGCACCTACAGCTTCATACATAATGTGAAAAGAAACAGACTCGATGAAAATCGGGCAGAAAGCTTGGTTTATGTGTACTACAACTTGAGGTTGTTGAGTCATTACTGTGATCGGGCTTATGAGGATCCAACATATAACATTTGGAACAACCACCCAGAGGATGACAATTTGGAGGATGGTACTATACATCTTGAAGAACTGGAAGAGGAACTTATAAGGGATGAAGATGAAGCAGCTACAGCAGCCATGCCACCTCCACCATCCAGTAGCAGTGCTCGAGTTCTGAGTCTTGTTCCTTTGTTGTCGCCACTTCCATCCACACCCTCACGTGGAGGGCATGTGCCTTCTAGTTCCAGTTGTCAGTGTGTGTGCGGGAGACTCCTAGAAAACCACCACGACCTATTCATACAAGAGACTCTCGTGGCAAGGGCCACATGTAGTAGTAGATAATAGATTTACAATTTACTTGTCTTTTCTAGTTTCTATTAGTTTTCATCACTGTTGAGTCTTGAGTCCTTGACTTTTGACTCTTTCATATCATAATGATATTTTTTGTAAACAATAAATGACTGTGACAATGATTGTTTGAAGTTTGAAGTTGGCAATTATAACTCATTGGTAATGATTGTGAATTATGAATATGATGCTTCGTGAAAGACTAAAGTTGTTTCATTTCATTTCATTATTCATAATTCATTTTATAACATTTCAATTCATGTTAACAGTTAGAACTTAGACTTAGCTTACAAGTTTGTAATGGTTAAACTTAGCTTACAAGTACAACTTTGGTTATCAGTGATGATAAATGTTATATATTGAATTTTCAGTTTTGAAAGCTTCAAGTTGAAACTTTAAGATTGAATTTGATGAATCATGATTCACGAGACTCAATATGTTGCAGTTGTAATATGTATGTTACTAACTTGTGGACGTGGTTGATGAAGATTATAACTTCTAGATGATTGATGTGATATGGTTCAATGATCAATCTATGTTTTTTTATGTTTTTTATATCTAATTCATCATTCTACGTGTTTTTGTTGACATATATGTATCAAAATATAAAAAATATAAAAATATACATATTTTTAAAAAATCGCTCTGGGATTCGCTCCCAAACCAGGAGCTTCTGAAAATGTCGCTCCCGCACCCATTTTCGCTCCCCTTCCCAAGTAACATTGAGCAAGATAAAGATCTAATTTTAATCAAAATGATTGTTCTGTGTAACATCAAAATTTGTCCACCTTAAAACAATGAGACTGACATGCTCATATATGAATTGTGTTTGCTGTTGTCTTAAACAATGACAGACCCAGCCAAATCCACTTAGAAAACAGATTAAATGACCTTTTAAGCACATTCACAACTACGTTAGTGGATTCCCATGTATTAAAAGTACCAAATCATTTGATGAAGTTACAAATTAATTTACGCTCATGAAAACTTAGAATGGCAGCGGAAGGATTTACAAATTTAAATTACTGGAAATGCCAAGAGTCCACATTGTGCAAGAAAAACCCGTAACTATGAATATAAATGCTCCCAGACTGTTAGCAAGCTGCTGGACAGCATCTATTTTTTAATTAAATCAGATTTACAACACATATCAGCATCCCATCATTATCTAAGAAAAAGATCATGAATACATGTAATACAAGTCGTTGAATACAGTATGTTACTTCAGATTTTCCAGAATTAAACTAGTGATCCTTTAACCAACCAAGAGCATAATGAGAACATTGACATTAAACCATGAAACTTTTAATACCCAAACTGTTCACACAGTAGTCTTAGAACTGTTATCGGCATTCAGGTAAACCATGAAGATTTTAATTTCCAGAATTTATCCCAACAGTCAGTTTGGTGAACTGTTCAAGATGATTTCAAATGCTGAAGCAATTGTGCCAGAAGTGAGTGAATGAGATGGTGAGCACTTAAAAATGTGTCCCTTAGATGTGCATTAGTTATGCCCAAGTGTCTTATAAATGATTATAGTTCGCTCAAAATCCACGTGTTCAAATGACAAGTTGACAATTACTAGAACAGAGCTGAAGAAATGACAAATGACTCCACAGATACTTGAATCAATCAGACTCATGAGATAACTAGGAGCATGAATGAACGAAATCTTTGCAAGAATATGGTGGTCTATGCCAAGTCATTTGACAATGAAATATGTTTTGCATAATATTACCACAGATTTTTAAACATGCATCCAAATTTTCTAGAAAAATAAAACCCTTAGTGAGTGAGTTGATAAATTAAGTGAAGATTTGTGTAAATTGTCATGAGAATGAAGACCAAAAATCAAATCACACCATATAACCAGGTCGATTTACTTTAAAAACACAATAACAGAGAGATAGACCTGCAATGTGGATTCAAGTCTGTACAAGATCTAAGAAAGGGTTAGTTCAAAAAAGGACTTGAGTGGATCAACCAAACTCTGAAAATGAAACTTTGATACCCTAGCTTGCTTTATTGCAAAAAAATAAAATGGAAACGATAGTTTTAAAGACAGCTGGACAATTCACATGAAAGAACAATCTTACCATTGGGCTATGGGGTATTAGAAACCCTTGGCAATATCCTCTTCAACGAATTTGTTGAAGTCTTCCAACATCCAAGGAATGAATTTGAAGTCCTCCAACATCCAAGGAATGCTGGAAGAGCATCAAGCTAAAGATATTGAAGCTTGCACACTTCAAAGGGAGGTTAGTTAAGAAATAGAAACCAAATCCTAGCTGCCACTATAATATTAAATTAAACCTATAGCAATAAAAATAAAGCCTCATGACATTCATCTCTAACACTACTAGATCTAGCTTAGATAAACTTTAAAAAACAAGATAGAAAAATAAACAGTGTTCCACCAAGGTTCCGGGACGAGGGGGCGAGGGAGCGAGGGGGCGCGGGAGCGGCCTATGCAAAAGCTCCCTACCATTTTTTAGGAAACGTGGGGGAGCGTCAAGGTCTTAAAAATTTATAAATATAAAATATAATTTATTAATTGTGTCCACTATGACAATTTGCCAATTTGGTTTGAATTGAAAAGCTGCAAAGCATAGCATAGGCCTGTTCATGGTGAGATATGCATTAAACTGTTCATGGCTGTTCATGGTGAGATATGTATTAGACGTTGTTCATGAGGCTGTTCATGGTGAGATATGTATTAGACGCTGTTCATATATCAAATGCTGTTCATATATTAAACGATGTTCATGAGGCTGTTCATGCTGTGATATGTATACAAACGATGTTCATATATTAGACGCTATTCACATGTCAAATGTTGTTCATGTCATATGAATATGGAACCACGTTAATGCAATATGGAGTCCATACATGGCATATACGCTGGAAATATATACATTGAATATATATGCTGGTCATTCATATAATACACCACGCAGTCATACACAGTCATGAGGATATCCACGCTGCTGATGAGGATAAGCCACGCAATAGATCCATTGACATGATACAGCCGCAGACATAGATGGCAGCCACGCAGATCTGTTGTCATATAGCCGCAGTAAGGAAATAAATTTAAAACACAGTCATGAAGGGAAATTACACGCAGATCACTGAAACTTCTACGCAGTCTAAGAGACATGTAACTTACAGCCAAAAGAAGAACTGTTCACGCTGAAAAATGACAAATGTGGCAGCCGCAGTCAAAGTTATAAACTCAGGTACAAGGTCCCACATTAATGGCACGTAGCTGTAGATGACAGCGTGGTAAATCCAAGGCTGTCTATAACAGTCTTGACATCTGATCTCGGTGGTTCTTCTGTAGCAATTTAAGCATGTTGGACAGCATAATATAACAGTGATTAGAAGATGAAAATCTCGGACGAAGGGACTGTGTTATACACAGCAGTCTTGGGATATCTCGGTAAAATCTCAGTGCCAGTACAAACATCTTGTACAGCAAGGAAACGCCCCCTCAAAGAAGGGAAACGCCCCCCTGGCACGTCCCCCTGAGTTTCCTCATTTTTGGGAGCGTGGGGAAACGTCCCCTTCTAGTCCCCAAGTCCCCGGAGCGCGGGGGAGCGAGGAAACTAGACCCCTAGGGGGGGGGCCGAGTCCCCGTGGAACACTGAAAATAAACCATACATTGTTTGTTTGGAAGTCCTCTATGTGATAGCCTTTTATTTTTGAAATCCACTACTCTATTATCTTCTTATAAAAATTATAGCCTTTTACTTTTTGAAATCCACTATATTATCTTCTAATAAAAATTTAAAACAATTGCCAAAGAAATAGCCAAAAGACACACTCAAAATGAGAAAGAAGACTTCTCCACTTTATTTCCAAGAAACGAAAATGAAAAGAGCGCCCTCATTTTGTAGGGAGAGGCCTCCATTACCATGGGCCACTATGAAAACGATGGGCTAGATGAAACAATGAACTCAAACCACTGGAAATAATAACCAACTCCTTAAAGGTAGGGCACCCTCCTCAAAGTGAGGGAATGTTAACTAACTTTCTACACATGTGAGGTCAAAGAACCAAAAAGCATGAGCACCCCATTAATTCACTACTCAAAACATGCAACAAACCCGAGTCAAAAAGCATGAGCATCCCATTAACTCACTACTCAAAACATGCAACAAACCCTTACACACGTTTGGATAAGGAGGAGACAAAAATTGCACCCCTTCTAGAAGCTTGTAGAAACTTCATGCATATGTTAATAAGGTCAATTAAACCAAAAGCACCCCTTCTAGAAGGATCCAGAGGCACGTGTGAATAGAAGAGAGCGAAAAGGTGCCTAGTACTGTTCACAAGTGTAGGAGAAAATTAGCTCAAAATACATCAAATGACTTCCACATGTAGCAAAAAGGCCGAATGAAGGGGGCACTCATGTGCAAGAGAAATGAAGAAACAGCAACAATAACATGTCCCAATGTACTCCATGTGATGCAAAGTGCACATAATGCTATTGTGGACACATTTGTGATCATGTGGTGTCCATGTCATCATCCAATTATATTGTCACAGATCCCAATGTAGTGACACAAATCTCGATGTAGGTAGATATCATCATATACAAGTACACTGATTCCAAGGCATGGTGCACGCTATGTTTTGGAAAGCAATTTGATTCAACTCGACCGAGTTGACCAACAACCATATCAACTCAGCGTATTGCTCAGCTCAGAGGGCCCATTTATACCAACTCGGTCAAGAGGGTATTTTTGGACACCGCCAACTTGCAAAATTTAGTTTCTCTATAGAAGGGATTGACCAAAAACGTTGGCAAGTAATGGTAATGTTAAATTCTTAAAGTAAAAGTTGGCATTTCCTTTATTCATTTCTCTTTTCCTTTGACATTTCCTCTATTCTTTTATCTTTCCTTTTGTTAGAAAATCAATAATCGCAGCTTATTAAACTTATTTTATTTCACCTCGATACTTACTTGTGAATCTTAATCTTCTTTATGTTCTTTTAGTTAGATATTTTCATCAAATAATATCAAGAAATAGCAACAACAAAAGAGGACACAAATATAGGTTCTCAACCAAGGCAAAACCCCTCCAAGGGGAAAACCCGGAAACTCCTCTTTTTAGAATCTGTTTCAAATGAGATACAAAGACCCAATCCCTAGATCAAGTCCTTCTCCCAGTACCAACTCAGCCTTCCTCAAGACCTTCTTGAATTTGCACCAAACTGCTACAAACTGCAACTTCAACCTGCCATCTATAACACTAATACTCGACCTACAACTTTGACCTGCAACTTCCGCCTTGCAGCTCCTAAAGAAACCCTAATACCACCTCCTTCTGAGACCTTCCAAGCGCAAGATACCTCTTCCTAAGGTCAGTAAGGTCTAGACAGAGTTTCCTCCCGCACAGCCACAAGTTTCTACACTTTGTCCTACTGCAACTTAGACCAACGACTTTGGCTTCTTCCTAAAACACAGAAACCCTAAAATTTCACACATGTGAGAGAGATAGAGCCCAAATACAAGAAATTTCAGCCTCCCAGCTTCTTCCAAACCTTCGCCCTCCTTTTCTACTCCTTCCTAGCTATAGATCGAACTCTTTATTGATGATCGAACTTGTGAGAGAGTGTCTCCAAATGACGTTGAACTGCTCTTTATATGCCTTCTCAAGGTGTCAAATTCCCTCCTTTAGGCCAAATTGAGGATCCCAGGGCCAACTTGTACTCTTGGAGATTCCAGGACTTTCTAAACTAAAAAATAATTCTTTTTACAATTACAAATTGCCTGGAGGGTCTTATAAACATGATGTTGACTCCTTTGACTCATGACAATAAATCCTAGGACCTAACAAACCCTAAAAGCACCAAGAACGTGCTTTTACCTAGAAGACCATCAATAATGAGCATGAAACCCATGTTTTAATAATAATAATTTTTCTTTTTCTTGTTTGTTACATAGGATACATATTGAAATGAGTACAACAATAATGAAGACCAAAACTAGTTACATTTCTCAACACTCCCTCTTAACTAGAGAGGTATTCATAATTGTACAACCAGTACAACATCATATCTCAAACTAAAGAGTTCTCAAGAAGAGTCAAAGATAAGCAATATTATAAGCATTAGTATTATAACCAGCATTGTCCCTGAGGCCTAACTGGACAAGGTTTTCTTTTATTCAAGAGCATTATGTTGGGAGGCTTTATGTGTGATACCACACTACTTCTCTAAGGTACATACTCCATCTAAATGTCCACAAGGTATGTCCTTTTAGGACGATTCTTATCTTGGATCTCCGTATCTGAGTCCTCGAAGAATATTGTTCCTCTTTGACCACTCTTCTCGTGGATTCATGTCCCATCCCCAAAGAGTGTCAGTGCTTTCCTTCTTAAGGAAACCACAGATGCTTATCCAATCCTCTGCCACTCTCTCTTCATCACCTGAAAAGGAGAATGCACACATGATGTTCATCATCATTCCCTCTCAACTAGAGAGTACATCCCTATTCTCCCTTAATCTTGAGAACATAACCTTGCTCCTTATTCACGGAGACTCCTTTTGCTACCTCTCAAACCAAAGGAGATTCCTACCTTTCAATAATGGAAGCCAGCATCACAAGCCTCACTGCTTGTCTTCATGAGAGTATCAGTTATTTGATCTTTATAGCTACATGGCTCCTCCTTTCTTTTGCATCACTTGTTTTCTTTCAAGGTATCATGGAGCCATTTCCACTCTTTTGTTCTTGTGACTCGAGGTCATCTTACTTGTTCATCACTCTCTTCTTCAATCATGAAGGCATTGTATTGAGCCTTTTCAATCTTCAATTTGATCATGAAAGTGATCTTCCTTGACCTTCAGGTTATCTCATACAACTACCCTTTCAATCCCAAGATGGACTCATCTTGACTTTACAATTGCCAGGTACCACACACTCTCAACATTCTTCGTCCATATAGTTGAACGAGCCTCAATTGTTATCATCTATTCCTGCAACATTCTTTGCCCGATAACCAAAAAAAAAAATATGTTAACCAGATAACCAAGCCATAAATGAAATAGACTTATTTCACCATGGTGACTTTCTCATACCATCAACACCCTCATTGACCATCTCCACTTGATACTTCTTTCATGCATCAGAGTGCCCAAGGATCGAACTTGATTGGCAAGTTACAACTTTTCTTCCCAAGACTATACTAGATGTTAATCATTTACATATTCTAGAGAAAGCCCTAACCTTTTATACATTCTCAAGTAAGTCAAATTCTATTATTTTCAAGCATCATATATACATACTTTATAACCATCTTTCTACAAGATTCTACACATGTGAATCTTATCCAAAGTTTTACATCTAGCATGCATTCCTATGCTTTCATCCGATCATCTAGCTATTCAAATATCTCACAAAAGGTTTCTATCCTGACCCATTGCAATCCTTCATCCCTTTTTACCAACATGATTCCACATTACATAGAATACATTCAATTTTTGTCACGGTGCCTTTCCTAAGGACACCCAAATGATGGTTCTTCTCGGATCTTGGTGATCCATTTTAGCAAGATGACAAACTCTAACATAAAGTTAGATAATATCAGGATGTACACCATGCAAAATGGTCCAACACTATATCCTAGATGATCTCTACTAAGCAACATAATCATAAATTTCAAACATGTTACTACCATATGCTTCTATCCTATGATGCTTATGCATAACATATCAACTTAAAGAAAACATTCATAGAGAACCTAGAAGTTAGTGAACCTTCTTTGGTAGTAAAGATCCTTCACTTCTTATTTCTTTGCCTTCTTTGGTTCTCCCACAACGTCAGCTACATGAGCTTCACTTCTATCCCTTCTCTTATTGTTTTGGTGATTTGGACAGTCCCTCTTGTAATGTCCAAACTCATGGCACTTGAAACATTGCACCTTGGACATATCTTGCTTCTTGGACTTGCCAAACTTTCCCTTCTTCATCTTCTTGACTCAGGCTAAAAAGACTCGAGTGTGCTCATTGTTGAAGGAAATGTAACTAGGTTCGGTCTTCATAAATGTAATTTTGATATTTGTACTTATTCAAGAAAATAAATATTATTTTTATAATATATGTCAATGAGTTTCTTGCTCATTGAAGTAGGCTCACACATGTCAAAGTGCTATAAGTGAGTCAAAGAGTCAAAAGAATTATGTTGAAGACCTTAAGGGTGTGTTACATCATGTATAAATATATATTAAAGTCAAAGAGAAAGCCCTACAAGCAAAGTCAAGTCTACTCCTATGCAAAGGCACCATCAAGAAGCTCCTTCAAGCATGCTACACCACCATAGAAACTATCCAAAGTCTGCTCAACAAATTGGCCTCCCTCAAAGTCGGCCTACAAACAAGGTGACGAGTCGGCCTTCTAGTCGGCCTAAATGGAGTGACAGACCTCTATATATAGAGGTTGTCCACTACTCTATAACACATTCAAGGATCTCTTAAATAAGCGAAGACAGGGAGCCGAGATTAGAGCGAGACAAGCCAAAGATAAAGAGCCTCTAGTGCAGTGAAGGAGGGAGAAGTCTAAGCGAAGATTGAAGGATTGTTTCTAGGGCAAAACACAGTCACACGTGCGAGAAAAGGAGGGCTTTCTGTGGACATATCAACAGCAATATAACAATCCCATACTTCTCATTGTTTGGGCCTGAAACTTAGGTTGATAAAGCCTCTCATTGGAGCGAAGAAGAGACTCTCTCATACGAAGGAGAAATGAACCAAATACACCACGAAACCTCCAACACATGTGAGGTTTAGGGTTGCAATGCTGCCACATCAAGTCTGCAATCTTACATGAAGAAGAAGCTCAATTGGTGAAGATAAGAAAAGCATCATCCTATGTCAGTAGGTACATCTCTTCTAGAACTAGCATAAGAGAGCCTACCACAAAGGAGTAGGAAAACGAAGTGCCGAAAGGAGGACGAAGTGCCAGGAAAATAAAGTGTCGGAATGTCGAGGAATAAGGTGCAGAAAGAAGGAAGGACTTGACTTATGCTTGGAGGATACTCTTGTCAGGGGTCTAGGGTTTGGCATTGATCAATAGAAGCTTCAATAAGAGAAATTCATTCAAGGGTTTTCCTCTCAAAAGAAGAGAGGTTTTGGCCCTCGCAGAGAGCCAACTTCGTGTGTTCTTGTTTTATGTTTTGGTAGCAATTTGATGAAGTACACACATATGCACTAATAATAAGAAGAAGAATAAGCTAATAAGGCAAAGTAAACATACTCCACAAATTGTTATCAAGTAACGAATAATCACACTAAACGACTTTTCCCTAAGATTCTTCAGCATGGTATCAAAGCTAAGGTGACACATCAAGGAAAGGGCAACTCAGGAACACTCATCAAGGAGAAGCATCTACAAAGTCGAAGCATCAAGCCTAGAAGTCTCAATCACTTCAAGGACAAGGGTCTACAATCCATCATTCATCAAGGAGGTCTACAAAACTAGAAGAAGAGCCTTACATAAAGGCACTTACAAAGAAGAGCAGATTGAAGCAGGACCTACATCAAGCTACAAGTCATCAAACAAATCTCATCATCAAGCAAGTCCACTTGAAGAAGGCAACTTGAAGAACATCAAGATCCTAGAAAGGCAAGCCATCAAGTCTTCAAGGAGGAAGCAAATCCATTACATCTCAAAATTGATCAAGTAAGTACATGTCTCCTTCTAAATATACATCAATGTCTTTTTGTAAGGAAAGAGATAAATTGGTAGGTACCAATAATTTTCTTATATGGAAGAAGAGGACTGATCTACTTCTCAAGGAGAATGAACTCCTAGAACATGTCAAAGGGAATATCATTGTTCCTGCAAAGGAACAAACTCAAGCCTTAACCAAGTACAATAGGGATGAGACAAGAGCTCAAAGGATTCTGATAGAATCAATCAAAGACTCTCTCATTCCCTATGTCTCCAAATTTGAGACATCGAAAGAAATTTAGGATAAGCTAGTAGAGTTATTCTCGGTATCCACAATTGGAGAGTGATCTCTCTAAGGAATGAATTATACAAGATGAAGATAACAAAGGAATAGCTCCCTACTTCATGAAAATATCTGAAATGAGAGATCAACTTCAAGGGCTTAGGGAATTCATGCCTGACAGAGAAATGACCATTGTAGTACTCAATGCTCTACCTGAGGATTGGGGCAACTTCACATCAAGCATATATGCCAAGAAGGAAGCAACCACTCTCAGTGAAATGTGGTCTCTATGCGGGACAGAGGAAACCAGACTCAAGGCAAAAGAAGATGTGGGATCAAAGAAGCAAACATTTGCTACCATGGCCAAGAGAAAGGGTAAATTTGGCAAGTTTGGTCCACGAAGAACAAACAACAAAGACATATCCAAAATCCAATGTTTTGGATGTCAAGAATATGGATACTACAAAAGGAATTGCCCTAAGCTTAAGAAGGACAACAACAACAAAAGAAAGAGGGAAGAAGCTCACATGACTCAAGAGGTGAAAGAAGAAGAAAAGAAGCAAAAGAAGGAAGATCCTTCGGATCTCTACTATGACTAAGTCAAACTATTTACTTCTTGTATTCTTTCAAGTTTTTGAGTAGTATAAGAGCATGTAGGAATATTGCATGGCTAGAACCATCCTCTAGAATCTAGAAGCATGATGTACATAGAGCTCTAGATACTCATGAAGATGTAGCATCTATAATAAGAATAAAAGTGCATGGGTAGAAATATCCTCTAGAATATAGGAGCATGGAAGTTATAGGTCAAGATATTCATGTAGAAGAAGCATACCTAGTATACGACCCCATCTACGATGAAAGAAAACTGATCATGATTAAGAATCTTAGAAGACCTCCATCATCAAAAGGAAAGGAACATTTACAAGGCAAGGGTCTCTAAAGATGCTATGATGGAATCTTCAAAATAAGGTTCATGAACCAAAGCAGATGTCTCATTGGGAATCCCATTCATGGGATATAAGAAAAAGATGATATATAGGCAAGCTAAGATGAAGCAAGAAGGGCCACACCAAGGACAACCAAATGAAGCTAAGATGATCAAAGGAGAATCAAGATGGGGTATGTATGCATCAAAATTTAGTCATTTGTATATTATTGAGTCATGGGAATAATTCTATAATATGATCAAGTATGAAAGAATCTCTTTCACCAAGAACATGTTCGAAGGCATGTACTACAATGCAATGAAGGTCAACAAAAGAATATGCTCACATAAGGAGTAGAAGATTGTTGACTACGAAGCAAAAAGAAATGTTGACTAGTCCAGGAAACAAGCAAGGAAGAAATGCTCTCACAAGAAGCATAAGATGGTTGACCTATCTACCTAAGAAGGAGCAAATGAAGAAAGAGATCAAGCATGTGAGGAACACCATGATCACCGAGAATCACTATCTGATGAAATACTTTGAAGATATCTCCCGAAAGAAGGCATGACAACTCTGACAAAGGAAGGAAGGACCCTTGACACCTATGAAGGCCTTGGAGATATGAAAGATGCAAATAACTAATTCTACTCTACAAAGATGTCATGATGAAGAAGCCATCCAACAAAAGAAAAAGCAATGTTGAAGAAATATCAAGATGAAGGGCTACTAGGTCGAAGCATGTAAACAGGGAAGTACAACAAAGCATCCATGAGAAGAGTATTCCGAAGCATGGACAGATGACGAAACCTGATGTATGGCAAGAAAGACACTTTCCACGAAGGAAGCAATGATATGACAAACCAGGAAGGAAAGTGATGAAGAAATTTCAACCCCCACTCCGTTTACCAATTTTCCTTATCACTCCATGCATTTAGTTTTAAATCCAAGCATGATAAAAATTCTAAAATCTGGAAATGACAATATTCTTCTGAAAACACAAATTTTGAGATTTCACAACTGCTGAAATTGCATAAATAAAACAACGCAAAATTATGACAGCTACACACAGAAAATAACACAGTGATTTTTGGTCAATGTGACTTGGAAAAACCCCCTACAACTCTTGGGGAAAACCAGTTTGAGAGCTCTTTTTTATTTCTGAAAAAGGCTTTTACAGAGATACTGAAATACACAGTAAAAATTCCAACGGCCACAAATTACAACTTATCTCGATTTTCGTGCTTGCACTCTGCCTCGAAAATTGTGCCAATCAGCAAACAACCAAAAGAAAATTTTCCAGCAATAATGTTGTACATCCATCATTGAAAAATGTGCCCACAACTTGTTGTATGGACCGTATGGATTTCAGCAGTACGAGTGCCTTGAAATTCATGCCCAAATTAGCCTTGAAACTCGTGTCGTGTTGCTCTCCCTCTTCCTCGATTTTTGTCCCTCTTCCTCGATATCTGTGCCTTTCTCATGCTGTACAATTTTGCCTTGGGATGTGTGCCAATAAATGTTGTTGCCCAGACTTGCTGAAATGTCTTATTGCTGCTCTCCTTCACTTCCTCACTGCTCATAAATTTTCTCCTTGCTCTCTCTTCTCTTTCTTTCAAATGCTTATAAAAGAATGAATTGATTTTTTCCTCCTCTTCTTTTATTCTCTAAATGACCTTTTGGGTTACCCTAAAATCTAATGGCTGAGATTCATTTAGATCTAGGGATGAGAATAAATGTGCATTTAATTCTCACTTTCTATTTTTTAAATCACCCACTTAGCCTTTTATTTCCATAGTCACTTTTTCACTTTCTAATTCTTCATTGACTTTAATAAAGTCATCTTTAAATTACACTGTAACTTTACCACTTATAAAGTCACTTTTAAATTAGAATGTAACTTTACCACTTATAAAGTCACTTTTAAATTAAATTGACTTTACCACTTATAAAGTCACTTTAGTAGAAAAGTAAAAAATAAATTTGGACACTTTTCCCTAGGCCAAAGATCAAACCCTTAGGGAACCACTTGTCCTCTGGTACCCAAATTTTAACAAGTGATCGATGGATGGTGCCCTACCTAGAAGAAGTTCGAAAAAAGACTTCATGACATCAAAGAAAGGAAGGAAATCAATCAGCTAAAGAACCCACAAAGAAGTTGTTGATGAAAGAAAGAGTCCCTAGTTAAGAGGGAGCTCTGACAGGGCCCTGATCAAGAGGGATTTTTGGATCTCCCCTGATTGCAAAGGAGTGACAATTGTGTTTTTCCATTTCATGGGTCATGCACTAGACCAGGACTAACAGTCGTAAGTCTAGATTAAGGCTATGAATAGAAATGTAGACACAACATTCTTGTCTTCACTTGGAAAGAAAGAATGGGAGGATTGGGTAATCATCTAGCATCTGATACTCTTTGAAGATGTGTAGGGCATCCAAGACAGGAGTAGGAAAGGGAACCAATATTCTTTGAGAGTTGGGAACCAAAGACAAGAATAGTCCCAGAAGGTCATACTCGATGAACACCCAAGTGGGTATGTACCTTGAGAGACAATGATTGAAGGTGTTCATGAATCATTGGTCTCGCCAGCATTGTAGCTCATGATCTCATGAAGAGATGGAGTTGTTAGTCAAGGCCTTGCACTACGACAATGCTGATGGACTATGTCACAGAGTTCACTGAATTTGAAGGCTCAGGTTCGAAATTTGGCAAACCCTAAAAAAAAATTGAAATTCGTTCAAGTTCGCCGAACCTAAAAAGCGAACCTAAACGCGAATTTGATTGAATTTGAAATTTTTTTTTTTGAGTTTCAAGCTTAGGGTTCGCAGGTTTTATTTAACGTTTACGAGAAAAACCATGGGCGCATACTACTTTTCTGCAATGTTGTTCCCTCCAAATTTTTCCTTTATAAACCATGTCACTTTAAGGAATTGGCACAAGTTGTCGGTCGAGTCAAATGACTATCGAGCAGAGCGTGAGTGCGGTGAATCGTGATTTGTGACTCTGTGAGTGCGTTTGTATTGCTTGGGTTGTGCAATGTGCACTATGAGGAGATCGGTGTGGTCCATGACTTCGTGGAGTTTACAGTTAGTCACGACTCACGACCGAGTGTCTGCGTCTTGCAAACTTGCAGCCTGCAGCGGCACCTTGCAAGTTGTAACTTGTAACTTGTGTGACGTGTCACTGTGTGTCGAGTTTTCTTGGTCGCACACGGGGGCCTGCACCGTGCGAGCTGTGCGAGGCTCGAACTTCCTTATTCACGAGTCGGAGTCACTGCTAGTCAATGACTGCGCAGCTGTGCCTGCCCAGGCCCCGTGCCCACTGTCGTGTGAGCCTGTGAGGTGTTGTAAGCCTGTAACCTGTTTATAGTTAGTCACGAGTCACAAGCTCGCAGCAACTACATTCACTGTTTGTTGTCAAGGTCGCTGCAACTCAGTTGGCTTGCTACTGCAACTCTGTTGACTGTAGGTTGTAGCCGTTATTGTTGCTGCAACTTCGTTGGCAGTAGGATATTATTGACTCACAACAAGAACACAGGTACCGATTTTTTTTTGTAATTTGTATCATCATTCATGCAGTAGTCTGTAGAGACAACTTCACTACTTTTATTATATATCTACATTTGTCACTCTTTATCACCAGATAACATGCATACTGTACTCTGTCACTGCCTCTTGCCTCTTGAAATTGATAAAACATACAATAATTTCCAGAACATAAGCATGAAACAGCAAAACCATTTTCTTATAGTCTAGAGTCTTAGACAATATCTGGCATAGTTCAATTATTAGACCTTATTACAATTAATTTTTCAGTTATTTACAAATAAATGCAGCCATGGAGAACTTGATTAAAGTTTTCATGTAGCATTTTTCAACTTCCTCTCATATCTTTCGCTGTCCTAAAATCCCATTGGATTCTTGCAACATGTTTATGCTCTTATTCTGTTCATTTATACATTGCTGCTCCGGGCTCCCTCTTTTGAGCTCCTTTTAGCCAAGTCCAATTTAACCATTCTACTTTTTGAGCCCATATATTGTATTGGTATTGCATATTCATTTTGTGCTTCATTTTCTAGGTCAATCTTGCTCAACTTTACCTTGCTTGAACTTTCTAGCACTCGTGGTGTTGTAATTTATATTACTCTAGCTTAATATTGATATTATAGTCTTATTAACTATTCTCTGCTTCTTTGGCCATTCTAGCCTCAGCTTTGACTTCATCGATCAACATTGCAGCACACTGTAAATTTTAAACCAAAGAAAAACAAGCAACATACATAAAGAAAAAATTATACCTCTGGAGAATAACCTGTTTGCCTAAACAAACCTTAGAAAAGGAATAAGCATTATCTGACTAGAGAGAAGTTATGCTTGTCAATTGCATAAGCTGAAGATAATCGACTCATCAGGAAAAAAACACAGAGTTGACTTATAAGGAGAAAACCAAAAAGTATTTCAGGTTTCATAAAGTCAAATTTTGTACTAGTGGCGAAAATGTAAAACTATTTATTCATATATTTATACTCAAAATTTTCTGCATTTCATTATTTTATGCTATATTGGTTGACTTGTAATATGCTATATTAGTTTGTATTTTTATATTTTTTTGGTCTTCTTATCTCCACTGTACATGGACCGTGGAACTGTAAGTTCAACTTCAATATAGTTAGGATTTTCACAAGTCTATGGTACTTTTAAAGGGATTATATTTTAATTCAATTTGATTTTCATTGCAAGACTCTATAGTTCCCACACTTGCTCTATCAAATAATTAGCATCATTGAATAGCTAATTATATGCAGTGGGATTTTATGAGACCATTGTGGCATTGTACTCCACCAGTGATCTGTAAATGAGTCCTTTGTGGAAGTCTTATTTGAGCTCTGTTCTCAAGCTTCTTACTTGATGTGTATGGAAAGGAAGCTAGCTCTCTGTCCACTGCCATTATCCATCTGATTCCATATACAAGGGTTTCTGTCTTCTCCTAGTAGTTCCTTAAAAATTCTCTTAGAAACACAATGGCAATCCAGTCAATAACAAAATAATTTACAAACCTTCTGTTCATGGATTTTTAATGTGTGGATTTTTGTTGTGTCATTTGCAGTTTAGATCCTATATAATTTTTGGTCTTTTAGTGTCTAATTAATTTCAGTTCTTTTTGTGTCATAGTATGACAGTCATTCAGTATACTTAGTCTACCCACCTCTCTATGCATCCAGTAACAAGAAATTTTTGTAATTCCTCTCTCAAATTTTGCTAGAGCCTTTTATAATAAAAATATTCACTAGTGATTGCGAAAAAAATATAGGAGGAAGATTTAAAATTTGTCTAAACTCAAATTAGAATTTATATTAAAAAAACATATTGTTAGGCTGAAGGTATGTCACTTTCACCTTGATGAGAAAATAAGCTTATCTTCTTGAATATTTCATGCATCTCCATTTGCATAGTGAACATTGAGGGTTTGAGAGTTCGCTGCTATTGAACTTAATGATTGCTTGAGGATTGACATTCAATCTCACTAAATAGAGAATGAGAAGTAAAAGAAAACTGTGCAAAACCATGTATCCTAGGACCTAGTATGATTCAATAGATTTTTTTACTTCTTACTTTTTAATCAAGATATAAAGTTTTACTTGCATTTGAATTTTATTTCTTTTTTTAACTAAAACGTTCAGTATATTATGGGTCAACAGTTGGGCCGTGGCCTAATCAACAGAAATTACAAGGCTTTTCCAGCGCTATATGTCTTTTAACAAACCTTTAAGGTTTTGGAACTTAAACGTGCTTCGCATCGGCACTTTAAGAATACAAAGGGGTGCCATTTAACACAAGAGGGAGCGTTTAGCGATCCCCAAGCAATCGCATCGGAGGAACACTGTCTGCGGTATCAGGTCACTAGCCCAGGCTTTTTGCGATGCAACGGACCCCCGAAGGATAAGATCTCTTTATACTCGAACCTTTTAAAATTGAATATATATTAATCTCCCATGAAACTTTTTGCCGGTGTTTACTTCTTGTTTTCCGCCATGGAACAGTAGGCTCAAAACTCAATGTATTACCTTTATCGGCATCGCCGGTCGGCTTAGTCTCAAGTCTCTTTGCAACCCTCCACCTTTGTGGCCGATATGCGATGACCAACTTAAGGTTTTTTAGGCTCTTATGCATAGTCTATTCGGGTCAGCGCCATCGGCCCTTCAAAAAGCTTTTGGAAATCGTTATGAAGAGATTTCCCACAAAGTGTATTCCTATCTTGGTTCTTTTGTCGAGATTTCGCCTTTATCGACATTGGGGTTCGGCACCTTCCTCGGCTCTCTTTGCAACACTCTACCACCACTGCCGATATGCGATTCAAATTGGCGGACTTCAAAATTTTGGACTCCTGCGCATAACCATTTCGAGTTTGCGCTCGTCGGTCCTTCGTAGAGCTCTTGGCTCTGCCCAGCCCCGAACCCGATCGGTCAACTTTGTAATGGTTTCGGACTTTAGGTTTTGTAGTTTCGAGCTCAATATCACATCGGGTCCGCACCCGTCGGCCTGTCGCAGAAGCTCTTGTCTCTGCGAATCTCCGAACTCCGATCAGCCAACCTTCATGTTGGATATCCATCGTTGATCTGTTCTGGATAGTTCCAATGGTTTCCATGTGATTCAGGTTAGTATCGCACCCATGGGTTAGCAGCGCGATAAAACTGTTTTCCCACCATCCGCCATTGCTACGAGTCCTCCTCTTGTTGGATTCGGAGCCAAGCTCGCAATGCAACTTACCACTACTAATGCTGCCCAAAAACCTGCTCTTTGTTAGAAAACCACCCCTCCACTGCATTAGCTTCTCTGCTCTTTCCCTAACAATGACCCTTGATCTGTTCCAATGGTCAGTGTCAGAGCTTCTATTTGGTTCAGTTACTGTTGGATCTGGACCTTTGTTTGTTGTGATCCAACATTTGTTCAAGTCATGTTTTGCTTGGCGCATCATTGTTAATCTATGGGATGGCAATCCACTCAGGTTCATCTGCATTTCTTTTTAGAAACCCCTGATTCAATGGCAACCATCGTTGCCTTTGATATCTGCCTCTTTATTTGAAGTGCGGAGGATATGAAAGAAAGAGGAAGACGTAAAGAAATTCAGCAAGCCCCGGAGCCTCTGAAGAGTGTTGTTGAGAGCCAGATTGCTTAGATGCTCATCTGACTTTATTGTTTTTATCAAAAGCTCTGAATCTCCGAAGACCTGGAGAGTTGTGCGACCATGTTCCTGGGCAATCTGGCAACCTTTAAGAAGCCCTAGTATTTCGGCTTGGTTGTTGGTACTCTTTCCTAGACCCCAGTTGCATCTATCTATACGTGAGCCATCCTGGGAGTAGACCACACCACTAGCACCGAAGATCCCTGGGTTGCCTTTAGAAGCACCATTGAAGAAAACGGTTACCTTTCCCTGCTTCCTCCACCAGGATTGGAACTCAGCATCTTGTGTTTTGATGCACCAAGTAGGATTATATGTGGACCGAGTAGGAACTTCTTTGTTAACCTGGGCCAGAAGGGTACCCATCCAGCTTTGCTCTTCGGTTGTGAGAGTGTCATCTACCTTACTGGGGTAGTTCCCTAGAACCTCCATCAGGGCCGCCTTAGCTTTGGCTACCACCGATAGGGGAGAGGACGGTACATTGTTGAAATTCCAATTGTTTCGGGCTAGCCAGAGCTTCCAACAAATGAACTTGGGAATGGAGTGCCAGATTCGATTCCATAGAGAATTTGCTCTAAGGGCCCTGGGGTACCTTTCAGTCCAAGTGGAGAAGAGTTCCACCACTGTACACTAGTTAGGGGCAGATGCATCTGGACCTTGAAGAGCGAGGGCCCAAACCAATTATGCAAAGGCACAGTTTACAAAGAGATGATCAATGTTTTCGGAAGCCGATCTGCAGAGAATGCACCAGTGCGGCCCTATAATGCCTCTGTGGGCTAGATTTTCTCTTGTCAGCACTTTTCGATGAATGAGTAACCAAGTGAAGAAATTCACTTTGGGTATACCATAAGTGTCCCATATGCATTGCCAGATGGAAGGGTTGAGGACGTGATTTTGCGTGGGTTGCAAGGCTGCATAACCCAACGCAGAGGTATAGACCCCTGTCTTCCCCCATCTCCAGAGATCTGGTGCGTTGAGGTTGATTGGTGTCGAGCCCTTCAACTTGTCCAACAAAAGGTGCTTTTGATGTAGTAAATGTGCTGGCAGATTGTGGAAGATCCAATCTTCCCAATTCCCATGATTGTCCCAGACAGAAATGTCAACTAGACTGTGCAGTCCTTGTTGTGAGAGCTAGCCATGGAGATCAGCTAACTCTAGTGTGTGTTCAAGGGGGGAATTGCCCATGATTCTATCTTGCCATATCATGATATTTGCTCTGTTTCCAAGCACCCTGTAATGCTGGTTTTGGAAGGTGACCAACCCTTTTCTACAGAGATTCCAAAGCAACGTGCTTTTGGGAACTCTATCTGCATGGAGATTTCGCAATGAGACTCCTTTGAGATATTTATTCCGAAGGAGTTGACTGACTGGGTGATGTTTGTTGGAGTAGAACTGCCAAAGGATTTTGCCACCTAGAGCAATGTTTGCCATTCCAGGATCTCTAATATGGAGACCAACTTCCAGCTTTGGCGTTTTCACTTTGTCCCAACTTATTAAGTGAAATTTCTTTTCATTTCCTTTGCCTCCCTGCCATAGGAAGTTTCTGAGTAGCTATGATATCTGATCTGTGATTGTCTTTGGTGCCAAGAGGAAAGAGGCATGATAGATAGGGAGAGAGGAAAGGACGAACTTTATGAGGATTAACTTACCTCCGTAGTTAAGCCACTGCCCACCCCATGCAGCTATCTTGCTTTTAATCTTGGTAATGGCTTCATTCCATAGTGAGGCTCTGTTTGCCCCCAGAGTTAAAGGTAGTCCCAGATATTAAATTTTGTCATAGGAGGCATAGCCAGAAAAGTCCAAGATTCTAGCAATTCGAAGTGTGGTTTGCTCCTCTATGTTCCAACTGTACACTGCACTTTTTCTTTTATTAATAAGTGCTCCTGAAATGGTGCAGAAGCTCTGTAGGGTCCCATTGAATTCCTTTGCTATTCTAGTGGAAGCTCCTCCCAAGAGAAGAAAATCATCTGCAAACAAGGCATGGTTGATTGGTTCTAGTCCAATCATTGGTCGGATCGCTGGGAGAGTACCTTTGTTGCTTTCCGTTTTCAGTTTCCTACTTGAAGTGTCTACCATTATTATGTACAAAAAAGGAGATAGCGGGCATCCTTGCCTTATCCCTCTTGAAGCTTGGAAAAATGAAGTAGGTCGGTCGTTGACCAACGAGGCAATCCATGGTTTTTCAATGCAGGCCTTGATCAGATTCACAAAAGTTGGGTTGAATCTGAAGGAAAGAAGAACTTTGTAGAGGAATGTAAGTTTTACTTGATCAAAGGCGTTGGTCATATCCAACTTGATCAACATCCCTTGATCCTTCCTCTGATGACTTGAATGGATGGATTCATGAACAAGTATCACGTTATCTAAAATATGTCTTCCTGCTACAAATCCCCCTTGATTATGAGAAATGAGCTTAGATAGCAGAGGTTTTATTCTATTTGCAAGCATTTTAGCAAGAATTTTGTAAGAGACATTACATAGAGAAATGGATCTAAATTTGTCAAAAGTAGTTGGATTCACTTCTTTGGGTATTAGGGCAAGAAAGGTGGATTTGGTACTGCCTCCCACTTTAGCCTTTTTCTAGAAGGCCATTGCATTCTTAGTAGGTTAGATTTGATGATTGTCCAGCAAGCTCTGTAAAAGTGTGCCGAGAACCCATCTGGGCCTGGGGCTTTGTCAGGTTCCATATCCCAAATTGCATTGCTGATTTCTTCCTCAATGAAGGGCTTCATAAGATTTGAATTATTTTCCTCATTGACCAAGGAAGGAATCTTGGAGAGAGTCATTGGAAATCACCTCATCTCCTGTTCCATCCTCTGTGTATAACCGCTGAAAGTGAGCTTCAGCAGCTTCTTTAACTTGGGCAAAGCCTTTGGCAACTGTCCCATCTGCTGTAGTGATTTCTGAAATGTGATTCTGGAGAGTCTTGCTCTAAACTGCCTGTGGAAGAAGGCTATGTTTCATTCACCTGCTTTCACCCATAGGCTTCTGGACTTAAGCCTCCAGAATTCTTCTTCTTTTCTGAAAGTGCTGAAAGAGGCCAGTTGGGCTACTTGTTCTTTCTCCAATTCCTGCATGGTTACGTCTTTGTCCTCCATCTCCAACTGAAGATCTGCTAACTGTTGGACAATTTCTTTTCTGTAGGTGGTGTGGGTGTTGGGAGGTTTTTTGACCCACTCTTTCAGAGTTGCTTTGGTTGCTTTTATTTTTTGCTCCTAGACATAACTGGGTGACCCAGTGACCATGGTAGACCGGGCCTTATCGACAGTTTCCATGAACCCTTCCTGCTTTATCCACAAGGGGCTGAAGCGAAACGGTATGGGCCCCAGGTTTTCTTCCTCGTCGAGTCGTAAGAGGATGGGATTGTGGTCCGAGGTGAGCTTTGGTAGTATTCTCGTTGAGACTATTCTCTTATCCATCAAAAGAGTGCTCTGCACTAGGAATCTGTTTAGCCTGAATGAGATGTGAGTTGCCCCTGTTCTGTTGTTGGTCCAGGTGTATCTCCCCTTTTTGGGTTTAAGATCAAGAAGATCCCATTGTTGTATTATGTCCTCCACAAGGGGTAACATTGGATCTTTGTTATTGTTACCCCCTCTTTTTTCTTTTGGGTCGAGAACGATGTTTAGATCTCCTGCTATTACAATATTCATGGGGGAATAGCATTCTACAAAATCGGTAAGTGTTTGCCAACACTCTTTTTTCTCAAGATAAAGCACAGGAACATAAAGATTAAACAAGGCGAGAGTGAGCTTACTTGCTTTATGTTTAAGTTCTATGTATATCCAGTGTTGTGTCTCGAAGGAGTTCTCCAGCTGAAACAGATCCTCCATCTAGACTGTGGCAAGTCCTCTTGAGGTTCCCCTTGCGCTTACTGCCATCCCATCTTTAGTCTTCCAAGTTGTTCTGCTTAACTCAAGAAGGGCTTCCCCTTTTATTTTTGTCTCTTGGAGCATGAGGATCTCTGGGGTTTCTATTTTCATGAAATCTTTGACAGCTATGGGCTTCATATGGTTCCCCAAGCCTCTACAGTTCCAAGAGATTATACGCATTATTTATTTGAGGTGGTGGAGGAGAGGCCTCCCTTTGGTGGTCGTGCTCTAGTGTTTCGACTTATGGACATTTCTAGGGTGGACTGACTTCCTTGCATTTTTTGCCTCTCTACTTCTTCTTCTCTTGCTTCCTTGAGGGATTTCCTCCCTGCCCTCTTCGAGGGTCTTTCAATTGTCTCCTCTTCCAATGAGCCTGTTAGTTCCAGAGGCTTTTTTCTTATCATGTCTGCATATGAGGATGGTGGGTTTTCTCTTTCTAGGGAGTCATTTTGGACCGAGGAGGCCCCTGCGTTTCCTTCCTTAGTGAGGGGTTTGCCTGTTATCCTGCATCACTTTCCATGACAGGGGTTTCCTCCTATGTGCTGAGGGCTGCAAAGGAATTTGAGGGAAGGTCTGTTCGTGGGAGTGTTGTCCCTTCCGGCTGCAATTCTGTGGATGGCTCACTGATCCCGACTTTTGCCCCTTTCCCTCGTTGTTTATTGTGCTGCTTCGAGGAGGTTGTTTTCTGCACCGTTGTCCATTGGTCTTCTTTTGTTTTCTCTGCTGATTCTTCAGTTTTCTTTTTACAATTTCTTGCAAAGTGCCCGTATCCATGGCAGTGCCTGCACTTGAAGGGCAGTTGTTCGTAGACTAGTTCTTGCACATGTCACCAATCTGCCACTGTTAGTTTTATGGCTTCTGGAAGCCCAACTTCCAGATCTACCTCAACACAGATTCTGGCACAGGAGTATTGTCCCTACCTGTCTGCTCTATCAATGTACTTTCTTAGGGTGTTTCCAATGATTTCTAAGGCTTTCGGACTCCAGCAGTGTAGGGGTAAGTAGGGGAGGCGCACCCAAACAGGAACAGTCGAGGGCACATCTTGGGCTAGATCAAAGTCCGGGGTCCATTTGTTCAGGTAAAGGCCCTGGGGTCCCATGAAATATGGCCCGTTTCTAAAAATGAGGTTCCTGTCTTCAATGCAGTCAAAAATGAAAACGAAGTAACCCTTACCGACAAAGTGACATTTTATTCCTTCTGATACCAACGGTCTCCAATGGCGTTGCACCCACGATTCGATGGCTCTTGGTGATGGCCATAGCCCAGTGAACTGGCCAATGGGTCCTCTTTCTGCAATATTCAGGGCAGCACGACATGGCTCTTCAGCTGGGAGTGCGACGGTCGGGATTGTTTCCATCTTCTTGACAAATTTCTGTTGGGAGGCCGAGATTGGGCGCTTGCTGCAGTTGTTAACCTAGGTTGTCATTGATGTCAATATGGCAATATTCTAGATACTATATGATGATATGAAGCCAAGGGGAAGCAGAGAAAATCCATGAAGAGACAAGAGCAAGGCCATTAAGATAGCCAAGCCATAAGCAAGAGTCTGCTAACGGAGGAGTTAACAAAGGACGCATATCAAAGCAAGGAGGCATATCAGAGCAAGACAGGCATATTGGAAAAGGCAAAAACCATCAAGGTATGAAGGTATAAGAAGAGGTCTTTGAAAGACGATGCCAAGCCAGAGGAGCCACATTGGAGCAAGAGGAGCCATATCAGAGGAGCGTTGCATATAATACATGCCCAAGAAGAACCAAGAGGAGCAAACAGAGCCATCAGAGGAGCAAACAGAGCCACTGGAGGATGCAAATGAGCTATTGGGAACCATATATGCCACAGATAACACTATCGGGAGCATATATCATATATATGGATGCATTTACACTATAGGGAACAATATATGCCACAAACTCATATATCGCAAGCCAAAACTCATAAAACTCATGTATATGTGGCTATATGCACTATCGGCGGCAAAAACATATATAGACAGGGATATATACACTATCAGCGGCATAAAACCATACATATATTCATTTACACTATCGGAGGCAGAAGTGTTAACGATATCGGGCCTGTAGAACCCATATAATCACCCCTGTGTATTTACTTGTTTATCGCCGAATGCCTTTTACACAGAGAAATGATGCTAAACACTTAGCGGATTCGGGAAAGTGGACTTGAAATTTTATGCACAGGAGTGTTGAGCCCTATTGGATCCAACACATATTATCGCATCGCTATAAGTGAGTGGTCTATGTTAACGTCGAGCCCTGAACCTTTGTGATTTGCGATTGTCAACGTATATCGCATTGGCACTTCGGAAGCAGAAGTTACAACGTGTTAAGCTGCCCATTGCAATCGCCGATAGCGATTAGAGATATCCCATTAGACCTCCACCAAGGGCAAGCGCCGATAGCGATTAGGGATATCGCATTAGACCTCCACCAAGGGCAAGCGCCGAATGTGATTGCAAGACCGGACCCAATGCAACATTATAGATGGGCTTAATATAATATCGCATCCAGTGGAGAATCGGCCATCGGCCATCAGTGATGTCATGAACGCGATTGCCGATTGCGATTGCACATCAAATCCGATGCGGTTATAGACTCTAGTGAATTAAATTTGAAGTCCGCCATTAGCACTTTGCTCATGGTTTATCTCATATTTCCTGTGTATTTGAATATTGGCCTTGTGCGCAATTTGAAGGCAAAAATGCACTATAAAACGCACCCAATAGTTCAAGAGGCCTAAACAATAGTTTAGGAGGCTAAATCATGGCGATTGCGATTGCGATTAAGACGTGGCAACTCCGTTAAACGATAAAGCCCTGTGTATGTCAATAATTATTGATAAAAGGAGCATTGCTACATGTTTTAACTTGTAATATGTATTCTCTATTTATTATTTGGTTCTCACGGTTGAATCAATGTGTCTCAGGAGTGATGGTGACCACGAAGAGACAGACGAAGCCACAGCGACCAAGGAAGGACGCCCAAAGATCAAGTGATGCAGAGGAAACCACAAAGACCAAGGAGGAAGCCAAAGAGCAAGCGAAAAGAGGAAACCGATAGACAAAGGCATGGGGAATGAATAAAACAGGAAAAACGGAGAACAGAAGGTGCGGTTGAACGTTGTTGAAATAAGTTGGAGGAAACAGAGGCAGTGAGAGGGTCCAACAGAACATTGAGAGGATCCAGCAGAACAGAAAGAGGGTCCAGCAGAACAGAAGAGGGCCGAAGGACCAACAGGACAGAAGGCATTCGAAGGGTGAGCTTCTCAGCTAATCATGTTACCCTGTGAAAGAATTAATCAAGTAAACAATGCATCCTAATGAATAATTTTGTGATGTAATGAATAAAGTTTTATCTAACATTGTTTGAAGGGAGAAGTATCTAGCAGAGAAGCAGTTATGCTGAAGCATTTATTGTGACAGTAAGAACAAATGCTTGAACAGAAAGTTGATTCTTAAGCAGATCTTAGTGCAGCTAATAGTAGACTCACTAAAGTTGTGTGGAGACTTTATCAGAGGTCATCTATTAGAGATTCTGTGTGGACTATATGAAGAGTTGTAAAGACTCCTTCATGAGAAGATTGGTTATCATTGATGTTGTAGCATGGAGACTACAGTGAAGCTATAAACAGACAGAACTCAGTAATGAAGAGTTCTAAGAGCAAAACATTACTATCAAATGTGCCTTGACAAGATTGGGTTGGAACCCTTGGGGCTGGTGCCTCAGAAGCAAGAAGGATTGGAGTCCTTAGGGCCGGTGCCTCAGAAGTAAGAAGAATTGGAGTCCTTGGGGTTGGTGCCTCAGAATTAAGAAGGATTGGAGTCCTTGGGGTTGATGCCTCAAAAGTAGGAAGGATAGGTGTCTTTGGCACTAGTGTCTCAGGAACTGGAAGAATTAAATTCCTTGGGAGTCGGTGCTCCTAAGTCCAAGATTGTTGCCTTGGCGAAACAGAGTTAGAGCTCTGGAGGTTGGAGCCTCACAAAAGTCCAAGTTGGTGCTTGGCAACCGACTGCAACCACTTATATATTGTATCTATTTTACTGCAAAGATTATATTAATAAAAGCATTTATTATTGTTGTTCATCTTGTGTTCTGAATATAAATGTTTTAAATGGTAAAACAATAGTCGGAAAAAGAAATATTGATTCACCCCCCCTCAGTATTTCCAACAGCAGTCACCCACCAGCTGTTTGAAAGCCAATAGCTCAAGGGGAGGGACTCAGGAGGAAGGAGGCTCAGAGCCTCCCTCTGGAGCCATGGCTGAGAAGAGGGGTTACAGGGGGGCAGTCGCAGAGAGAGCAGCGGCGTGCACACAAATCCATTGGATTAATAAGAATTATTTGTATTTGAATTTCACTATTGTATCATTTATTTAAATTTTAATCTTAATATGCCATTGTCAACAAAAATGTAGACATATTTGTCATGGCACCTCCAAAGTCAACGGCAGAAGGATGGAAATATGTGGAGAAATTGGACGGGCCTCATGGGAGGCAATTGAAATGCAAGCTATGTAATGATGAGTTTTTTGGATCTTTAACTAAAGTGATAGACCACTTACTTTCTGTCACTAATGGCAAAGGAGGTGGTGTTGAAGGTTGCAAGAATGTGTTTGTGGAGCTCAAGGAGACACTTCAGAAAGATTACGATAATATACAAAAGGCTAAAAAAATGAATGAAAACAAAAGATAACGTGTTCAAACAGAAATTACAATGAATTACAATTCATTTTCTGCACTTTCTTCAAGCATGATTGGTGTTGGGAGTTCATCTCAGTCAAAGATCGGTAAATCAAGTGGGACAGCTACATTAAATTCTCTTTGGAAGCCCATGCAGAAACAAGAAGTTGATGATGTTGTAGGTGATAAGTTCTTTGAATCTGCGATTCCATTTAATGTGGCAAGAAGCTCTTACTTCATCAATGTGTGTAAGATGATGGCAGGTTTTGGTAAAAGATGTGTCCCTCCTAGTTCTGAGACTATAAGGACCACTCTTTTGAAGAGGTCAAAAGAAAGAGTTACAAACAATTTGCAGAAGATCAAAGACTCTTGGAAGGAAATAGTGTGCACATTTTTATCAGAGGGTTGGTCAGATATGAATCATAGACCTCTTATTAATGTGTTGGTTTATTGCCCTAAAGGGGTATTTTTTTTTAAAGTAGTTGATGCATCAAGGAATAAGAAGACCTCTGAATTTATTTTCAAGATTTTAGAGAAAGCTATTATTGAGGTTGGAGAAGAAAATGTGGTCCAGGTTATCACTGACAGTGCTTCAAATTGTGTCGGAGCAGGAAAAATGATCATGGATAAATACATAAAAATATATTGGACACCATGTGCTACTCATTGTCTTGACTTATTGTTACATGACTTGGCAAAGTTTCCATGGATTAACATGACAGTTTGAAGGGGGAGACAAATTTCTCACTTCATATTTAACCATAAACTCACATTGAGCTTGTATAGGAGTAAAGCATCTAGAGAGTTACTCAGGCCTTGTGACACCAGGTTTGCCACATATTATATTACTATCAAAAGGCTAGTTGAAGAAAAAGGGATTATAAAAGGTGTTTCTTGCAATAATGAGTGGGAAAAGTCTCATCTTTCAAAGGAAGCTAAAGGAAAGGAGTTGGAACAGGTGATTTTAGGGAATGCTTTTTGGGACAATGTTCACAAGGTCTTAAAAGTATGTGAACCAATTGTTTATATGCCTCACATGGTTGATAGTGATACCCCTTCCATGGGTTTTGTTTATGAGGGCATGGATCGTACTAAAGAAGTCATTGCAAAATCTTTTAATAATGAGGAAAATTAGTACATTGCAATATGGGAGATGATTGATGAAAGATGGAAGATGTTGCATACTCCTTTACATGTAGCAGCTTGTTATTTGGATCCTAGACTCTTTGGGATAGAAAGAACAAATGATGCAGAAGTCATGAATGGCCTTTATGATGCAGTTGAACAGTTGGTTCATGATCTAAAAGAATGCAGAAGAATTAGAGAGTAGCACCGAGCATATAGGTTGGAAGAGGGAATATTTGCAAGGTCTAGTGCAATACATATTGAAAAATATGTATAGTCGAACCTAATGTCGAACCTCATTCGAACCTGATCGGAAAATTCAAATTCAAATCGAACTTACTCGCTGTCGAACTCGAACCGTGTGACATAGCTCTTACCCACTATAAATACACTACTCGTCTTCATCCAAAGGGCAAGCGATTCAGACGATCATATACTCTCTGTTCAGTCATGGGAAGCGGTAGAGAAACTTTCTCTAGGCAGACTGAAGTCTCTGAAAGGAAGATTAAGAATCTGGGCAGGTCGAGTTTCTGAATCAGACGGGAGGCTAAAATTCTGAACAGACAAGTTGGGCAGACATACATAATCTCTGAGGCGCAGCAGACCAAGTTTATGAAGCTACTTTTGCTTGACCAGGTTTGACCTAGGTCTGTTCATGGTTAGTTTGACCTCTATCTTGATTGATAAGATAAGGATGTATCTCTTGTTGAATTGATTGATTTCTCTATGGAAAAACTTCGTGGGTTTTCCCCCAAGTGGGTTTTCCAAGATAAATTCTTGTGTTTCTTGTTTGGTTGTCTCTTCATGATTCCACTAGCATTTTGTTTATACTGTTGAGATCTTCTGTGTAATTGCTTTATGATGAATGTGAATTAAAGAAAAGATTAACTTAAGAAATCATAAGAAGTAATTATCAGTTTAGAAGATCCTATGAAAACTAAACATGATATCAAAGCTATGGTAAAAAGAGCAGCCAAATAAGGAGTTCAACGAGGCTAAGAAATCTAGTATTACCTCTGTCAAGAGAACAAGACCGGGTTTCTCCTTCTAGGTCTGGTCTGCTGGAGTGTGGTTATGTGCAAGAAGAAGGGTTCGAAATACATCTCTAACTAGGCCATGTTTGTTGTTGAATTGTGTGAGAGGGCGAGAGCCTTAACTCTTTGTGGGAGGAGGGCTGAAAGGCTAGTAAGGTTGCTGGAAGGAGGGTCGAGCTCCCTCAAGTCAGAAGCAGAAGGGTTTAAGGGTTGCAAGCTGAGTTATGAGGGTCGTATCTGAGATTTGTAGGCCGCGGGAGGTCTGTCACAAGGCCGAAAGGCCTCAATCCAAAAAACCTCAAGGCTATTGCACCATAGGCTGAGAAGCCTCAGTAGGCTGAGAAACCTCAAGAGATTCGAGGAATCTCAGACAGTGACTAAGAGTCATCTCAGCTAATGGAAAAGCCAGCCCATAATTTGTCTTGGTTACGACCCTGACTTGGACCATTGGAACATACCCTGTTTAAGAAAGAAGAAGCCATGAAGCACGAAAGATGTCTTGTTTTGTAGTGACGTGATCATGAGTATAATGCAAATCTAAGCCTCTATGACTAAGGCCGAGGAGTCTCAGTAAACAGTCAAAAGAAGTTTGTCTAGACTGAGATTCACTGTTTACTTACCTCAAAATCAAGCCTCAAGGAAAGCAAAGTCTATGGTTTAATCTGTGATCAGAATCTAAGGCCAAATACTATTGGATAATCTGTGCTATGTCCAAGCCAAAATAAAGAGGAGGAACCACTGAAATTCTAACTAGAAGAGTGAGTTCTATTATGTGTAAATTTGACCTACCATGGAAGGCCGAAAGGCCTCAGATGGTTTACTGAAATTCTGTTGGAAGGACAAATCCTAGAAGAAGTCCAAAATATGTCACTTGTGCTTAAAGTCTACCAGAATTCGTTAGTGAATGTTGATTTTTATAGCTTGGGAGGTACTCCAAGCCTTGAGGATCAAGGGTTTGGAGGAAGGAGCTCCACAAATGGTCTTGTGGGCTTGAAACCCAAGCTTGGGGTTTTGCACCCATGTTGGGGACAAAACTATGGAGAGATTTCGACATGTGATGGATGAAGATGATAGTACTCGTCGACATAATCCGACACATTGAAAATCATCCAATTCCGAGTTGTGGTTGAAGAGAAATGAATTTTTGAAGTTAAGATGGGTAAATTTGTCTAGTTGGGCAGGTCGGCTTGAGGTTAAAGTAGTAACCAAAGACAAATTCGTCGGAGCCACTTGATGCCTATAAATATAGGTCAAGTGTGAGGCATTTAGACGCATCCAAGAAGCATCTTTCATAGTTTACACATCAAAAAACGCAGTGTGAGTGTGGTCAACGTGAAAGCAAGCAACACAAGTGCAAGAAAACGCGAGTGCGGAAACACACGAGTGCAAGCAACGCGAGTGAGAGTTGAGCATGTACCAGACTGCACCAGGGTGACGTAGAAGCTGAGCAGGGCTAGGTATGTATTGTATTGAACTGTTAAGGTTGAATTGAGCGCGCGATGTAGTGCAAGAACGCGTGAGTGCAAGAACGCACGAGTGCAGGAACGCCTGAGTGCAGGTAGTGCGAGTGAGAGTTAAACATGTAGCAGACTGCACCAGGGTGACGTAGAAGCTAAGCAGGGCTAGGTATGTATTGTATTGATGTGTTAAGGTTGAATTGAACATGTGATCTAGTGCAAGAACGCATGAGTGCAGGGAGCGCGAGTGAGAGCTGAGCATGTAGCAGATTGCACCAGGGTGACATAGAGGTTGAGCAGGGCTAGGTATGTATTGTATTGATGTGTTAAGGTTGAATTGATGCTAGTGGATGGTGTGCTAGAAGAGGACAGTTTGGGAGTCTTTTAGCAGCCAAGAGGAAGGGTTTCCTAGGTGGTTGGATGCCCTAACTAGGAGCAGATGCTACAGCAAGGATTGGTCACTCGTGGTCTGTTGAAGGGCAGCGTGAGAGTGGACCAAGTGTGGATAGTGATTGGGTATTTATTGTCTGCTACAGGATAGCGTGATAGTGCCCAAGTTGGAGCCCAATGTGCAACACTTTTATGGATAAAAGTAGTTGCTAGGATAGCGAGTGAGAGCTAAGCATGTAGCAGACTGCACCAGGGTGACGTAGAGGTTGAGCAGGGCTAGGTATGTATTGTATTAATGTGTTAAGGTTGAATTGATGCTAGTGGATGGTGTCCTAGGAGAGGACAGTTTGGAAGTTTTTTAGCAGCCAAGAGGAAGGGTTTCCTAGGTGGTTGGATGCCCTAACTAGGAGCAGAAGCTACAGCAAGGATTGGTCACTCGTGGTTTGTTGGAGGGTAGCGTGAGAATGGACCAAGTGTGGATAGTGATTGGGTATTTATTGTCTGCTACAGGATAGTGTGATAGTGCCCAAGTTGGAGCCCGGTGTGCAACACTTTGATGGACAAAAGTAGTTGCTAGAGTGGCAGAAGTTGAGCTCAAAGTTTTATCACCTAGAGGAGCAGTTTGTGCAACCCTAGACTTGTGTGTGGAGAAGAACATCTACAGCAGATGATGGGCAGTCCTCCTAGCCCGTGTTCATTGTGGGAGATGGACATCTTGCAGTGGTAGGTGGTAGCCCTCTGTGCCCTATGTTGGTCTTCATTGGAGCAGAAGAGAAAGACCATAGTAGGCTGAAGTCCCTGAGTAGTTGAGGAGCAGCAGTGGGAAGATCATGTTAAAATTGGCAACTAGGGCCAAAGTCCACATGGGTCATCTTATTTATGACAACTGATATTTTGAATTTATTTGTATTATTGACAAATTGTCAAGGTTGGCCAGCAAACAAAACAGGGATTTTTACCCCCAATTCATCCTCAACGTTGCATATAAAAGGAGGAGACCTCAAGGCATTATTTCATCATCTCATCTCATCTCATCACATCTCTCTCTCCTCACTTGATTGGGTACGCTAATTTGGGCAGCAATCTCTCACACGTGCGAAGGAAGGACACTTTTTGTTCAGTTGTTTGACTGCGTTGACCAAATTTTCAGAAGGTTACTTTTTGGGCTGCGTTGACCTCCCTTTGACCTCACTTTAGGTGAGGCATCTTCTCCTTGGCAAGCCACAGTTCTGGGCACGAAAACCGAGGTGATCTGACCTCTGGTTTGACCAACGTTCACTGCCTTAGTAGTTGGTTGCAGTTTGACTTCAGTTGACCAAACTTTGACTAAACTTTTCGAGACTGTTTTGCACTGTTTGGGTTTGTTGTTGGAGGCTGAAGTTCACTGGGTTTGACCGAGTTGCTTAGAGGAAGAATTTTGCCCTGTTTGACCAGCGTTGACTTTTGTTGTTAGGGCTTTTCTGCTGCTGTCATAAATTATCAGATTTGTAAATTTGTACTATCTCTCTTTGCTGAACTATTGAAGAATATGGGAAGAATTGATCAAAGGTTTCCCCACATTAGGGTTTGTCCCAGTGTTGTTAAAAGCGCGATTAAATCGCGCTTTTTTCCCTAGCCCGATTTAATCGCGCTTTTTATAAGAAAAAAGCGGGATAAAATTTTTTGCCGCTTTTTTGGGGAAAAGCACGCTTTTTTTCGAAAAAGTCTGCTTTTTTCAAAAAAAACGCGCTTTTTTCGAAAAAGGACCGCTTTTTTGGGGAAAAAACTCAGGCTAGCGGGGCAGCACGATTTATAATGAAAAAAATGAATATTTTTGTACCAAACGATTTTTTCCCGCTTTTTTCCGCTTTTTTCCCGATTTTTCCGCTTTTTTCCGCTTCATTCCCCACGTCGATTTAATCCCGCTCGCGCTTTTAACAACATAACTTTGTCCCCAGTTGGTGCCACATCTTGTGTCCTCTTGTCTTGGCTTGTCTTCTACTACTTATGTTTATGTTCTATCTGCATTTTACTATCATGTTGATGTGATTGCTAAACTGGATATTGATATTGGGCTAACAAATAAATTGAAGTAAACTGCTCTTAAGCATAGAACATACCAAAAATTTAACATGTTATCAGAGCTGAGGTGAAGACAAAGCCCAAGCAAGAGTCAAAGAGAAATCACCGAAGACAGTTGGACAAGGACAAAAGGCTCAATGGGTTCCTCATCCCACTTCCCGACTCAAGACAAGCTCCGTGAAAAGTCTGACTAAAATGGATGGAAGATGTCTCTTGATCTGACATTGGAAGAACAAAGTGTTGGATTATGTGAAAGGAAAAATCCCTGAACCTCCTTCAAATGCACCGGCTACTATGAAGTCCAAGTATAATAAGGTTGAAATCAAAGAGAAGAAGATTAACAGAGATTCCATTTACAAGCATCTGGTGGCCTACATCTCCGATTTGAACACCTCCAAGGAAATCTACGACAGGTTGGTCAGCATATTCAAGGTTAGTGATGCAAATCAAATTTTATTTCTCAAAAATAAATTGAAGGATATTAAGAAGGGCAAGGACGAGGATATTCAATCCTAATTCTTAAGGATCACTGGGATCAGGAATGATCTTCTGTCGATTGGAGAGGTCATTCCTGACAGGGAACTTACTATCACTACCCTTGGAGGACTCCCACCCGAGTGATATATATTAGAACCACTATTCTCAATAATGATCGAATCCAGGGTTTGAAGAATTGATGTCGAGATGCATCCAAGAAGAAACAAGAATGGTGGAGCAAGCTTTCTAATAGAAGCAACCCCACTGCTTTCTCAGCTCATTCCAAAAGGAGAAAATAATGCAGGGTCTAAAAGTCATTTCAAAGGAAAGCCTGGATCTAAGGGTGGAAGGAAGGGCAGGTGCTTTGCTTGCAATAAGTTTGGCCACTATGCAAGGAAGTGCCCAAATAGAAGGGACACATCACATGATGATCATCACAATCATTCTAGGGGCAACTTCAACAACAACAATCAAAGGAATGGCAAGTTCCATGGCAAAGGAAAAAGGAATGCGGGACATCATGGAAATGGTCAACCCTCCAAGAAAGCAAGGAACTCCAGTTATGAAGAATCAAATGTTGTTAACAATAAACAATAGGAATACTATCTTATATCGGCCCTCTCCACTACCTCTCCTCCGGACTCTTTGGGGAAATGGCTAATTGACAGTGGTGCCTCAAGGCACTTCACTAGATACAACGAAGCTCTCTCTAATCTGATAGAGAAGCAGACAAACTTAGAGATTATTCTTGGAGACGATGCCACCTATCCCGTAAAGGGAGTAGGTAATGTTACCCTTCAATTGAATCAAGGTAACACGATTCATTTACAAGAAGTTTTATATGTACCTGGTCTCAAGAAGAACCTGGTGTCCATTTCGGCAATGGAAGACAAAGGATAGAAGGTGGCATTCATCGATAGAAAGATACATGTTTGGAAAAGGAATTTTAAGGATGCTTTTACTTTTGGGCTCTAGGTTGACACTTTGTATCAAATTGGAGGAAGTCCATTGGGAGCCATGTCTTGCTACACATCTCTACAATCCGAACTATGGCACCGGAGGTTTGCCCATCTTCATTATAAGGCTCTACCCGATGTGACACAGATGGTGACAAGTATGCCCGAGTTCAAAGTAGAGCATGAAGGTGTATGTTCGGGATGTGCCGAAGGAAAACTTACAAGGGGACCATTCCCCCCTAGTAATAGCAAGAACACAGATATATTGCAGTTGATCCACTCCGACATGTCTGGTATGATGCCCATAAACTCTTTGGGAGGATACTTATATTATCTCACTTTTACGGATGACTATTCTTGCAAGACCTAGATCTACTTCTTGAAAAAGAAGAATGAAGTGTTCACCTGGTTCCGTCACTTCAAAGCCATGATTGAAAATCAATCCGAGAAGAGAATCAAGATATTGAGCACTGATAATGGGACTAAGTAGGAATCAAATGAATTCCATGATTATTGCAGAGAAGCTGACATTAAGAGGGAGACCACAACACCATACAATCCCGAGCAGAATGGTGTGGCTGAAAGGAAGAATCGTACTATTGTGGAAGTTGTCTATGCCATGCTTCATGATCAAGGGCTTCCAAAGTTTCTATGGGCCGAAGCTGCGAATATCGCCGTGTATGTTCAAAACCGATCCCCTCATCAAGCATTGGACTCAAAGACTCCCAAAGAAATGTTCACTGGTAACAAACTCGATGTCTCTCATTTTAGAATTTTTGGAAGTCATGTATAATTTCATGTGTCGAAAGAGAAAAGAAACAAATTGGGTGCATCAGGGAAGAAAGGAATCTTTGAAGGCTATTGCGAAAATTCTAAAGGCTATAGAATTTATGTGGCTGGTCAAAGGGAAGTTGAGATAAGTCATGATGTCACCTTTGACGAAGATATGGCCCTTAGCAAGATCAACAAACTTCCTATCCCAAGGAAGGACAAAGAAGCTGACACCGGAAAACAAGGTGAAATATAGGACGAAACGATGCCAGATGTTGATGAACCTATGGATCCTATTGATCCTCCTCCCCAAGAACCCTCCTCCCCCAAGAGGAGACCCTCATGGCTTAGGGAGATTCTCGAAGATGTCAAGAGACATATTGCACCAAGGGGGACTTTCTATGAGAGCAAGAAACCGAACAGGTATCAAGGATACTTAACCCTCATGAGCACTATCATTCAAAATGAGCCTTCATCATTTGAATAAGTCATGAAGCAACAAGTATGGAAGGATGCTATGAATCAAGAATACGAGTCTATTATGAAGAATGATGTCTGGGATGTGGTTCCTAGACCCAGGATAAATCAGTTGTCACCTCTAAGTGGCTCTACAAAATCAAGCATGGAGTTGATGGAAGTGTTGAAAAATTCAAGGTTCGCTTTGTTACTCAAGGCTTCTCTGAAAAGGAAGGTGTAGATTAAGATGAGATATTTGCACCTGTTGCCTGATACACCACCATCCGCTCGATCATAGCCCTTGATGCGTCGCAAGGATGGAACCTACATCAGATGGATGTCAAGACCGCTTTCTTACATGGTTCAATTAAAGAGGAGGTCTATGTGGAACAACCCAAGGGGTTTGAGGTTCATGACTGGGAATCTCATGTATGCAGGCTGAAGAAAGCTCTCTATGGCTTGAAGCAAGCACCCCAAGCTTGGTATGAGAGGATTGATAGTTATCTGATGAAGCTGAGATTCACTAGAAGTGAAGCCGATCTGAACCTTTGATTTAAGGTTGAAGATGATAAACCTCTCATACTGGTACTTTATGTGAACGACCTCTTTCTGACAAGTGCAGACCCTCTCATTCACAAATGTAAGAGGGAGTTGGCTTCTGAATTTGAGATGAAGGACCTAGGACTGATGCACTACTTCCTAGGGTTGGAGGTTTGGCAAAAGCAAGGAGAAATTTTCCTATCCCAAGGAAAGTATGTTGTGAAGATATTGGAAAGATTTGGAATGGTGGACTGCAAGCCTGTGACTACCCCGATGGAACTTAACTTCAAGAAGTTATGTGGTAGTGCTGTCGGACCTGAATTGGGAAATGCTTCTGAGTATCATCAACTCATAGGAACATTGATGTTCTTGGTGAACTCCCATCCAGAAATATGCTTTGCAGTTAATACGCTGAGCCAGTATATGGTTGAGCCTCAATCATATACATTGGATTGGTGACAAGAATCTTCTAAGATATCTTCAGGGCACAATCACTCATGGACTGAGATACATTGCCGAAGATGTGAGGCTGCATGGTTATTCGGATGCTAATTGGACCGACAATGTGGTGGATCGCAAGAGCACTTCTGGGTGTTGTTTCTCTCTGGGTTTTGCTTCGATATCCTGGATGAGTAGGAAGCAGAAGTTCATTGCCTTGAGCATCGTTAAGGCCGAATACATAGCTGTGAGTATGGCCTCCTGTGAAGTTGTTTGGTTGAAGAAGATCTTCAGTGAGCTGCTTGGACATGTTTTAGATACCACCATGATCCTCTGCGACAACCAAAGTGGGATCCGATTATCAGAGAATCCCGTATTTCATGATCGCTCCAAGCACATAGATATCAGGTACCACTTTATCCGGGATATGGTACAATGAAGAGCAATAAGGCTCCATCACATTGGGACTGATGAGCAGGTCGCCAATATTTTGACAAAGCCCCTCGGGAAGGTCAAATTCTTAGCTTTCCGAGAATGACTTGGAGCCATGGAGAGACCCTCTTCTGAGGGTCCTGTATGATATGGACAATGAGCTCTAGGAGCTCCGGGGGGCTTGGGGTACTTCTTGGAGTGATGAGAAACCATAGGGTGAGTGGTTTAGCCTTCCCCTGTGATACCCCATGGCGACATGTAGGCAGGATGAGTGGTTCATCCTTCTCTAGCTGAGACATCCTACCCATGCAGTCTGGGACTCATGGGAAGTACCTCTCATCTGCCCAATGAGTAGGGAAATGAGGATAGGGACCATAGTACTATCGATGGACGCATCATGTACTACTGTCCTCCCTATGCTAGGATGACCGATATTGATCTGGGATCAACTGGAACTGACTTTGGGTCAGTAAGAGTGGTATGACACACTCTCTTTTGATTGGAACTGACTTCGGGTCAGTAAGAGTGGTATGACACACTCTCTTTTGATTGGAACTGATTTCCGGTCAGTAAGAGTGGTATGAGACACTCTTTTATCTGGGACTGACTTCGGGTCAGTAGAGAATGGTATGATACATTCTCGATCACTTCTTCTTCTTCATAGTTCAGTAGAGCAGTGCAGCGCAGTGCATTGATGGCAGAGATAGTACCGACTGGTAGATGGATTAGCAAATGGAGTTCTCCCTAGTTGAGAGGGAGTGTTAAGATTGGCAACTAAGGCCAAACTCCACATGGGTCATCTTATTTATGACAGTTGATATTTTGAATTTATTTGTATTATTGACAAATTGTCAAGGTCAACCAGCAAACAAAACAGGTATTTTTACCCCAAGTTCATCCTCAACGTTGCATATAAAAGGAGGAGACCTCAAGGCATTATTTCATCATCTCATCTCATCACATCTCTCTCTCCTCACTTGATTGGGTATGCTAATCTCGGCAGTAATCTCTCACATGTGTGAAGGAAGGACACTTTCTGTTCGGCTGCTTCACTGTGTTGCCTTGCGTTGACCGATTTTCAAAAGGTTGTTTTTTGGGTTGCATTGACTAGCGTTGACCTCCCTTTGACTGCGCTTTGGGTGAGGCATCTTATCCTTGGCAGACCGCAGTTCTGGGCACAAAAACCGAGGTGATCTGTCCTCTGGTTTGACCAGCGTTGACTACCTTAGTTGTTAGCTGCAGTATGACTTCAGTTGACCAGACTTTGACTGAACTTTTCAGGACTGTTTTGGATTGTTTGGGTTTGTTGTTGGAAGCCGAAGTTGACTGGGTTTGACCGAGCTACTTAGAGGCAAAATTTTGCCCTGTTTGACCAGCGTTGCCTTTTCTAGTTAGGGTTTTTGTGTTGCTGTCATAAATTATTAGATTTGTAAATTTGTACTATCTCTCTCTGCTGAACTATTGAAGAATATAAGAAGAATTGATCAAGGGTTTCCCCACATTGGGGTTTGTCCCTGGCTGGTGCCACACCTTGTGTCCTCTTGTCTTCTATTGTTTATGTTTATCTTCTATCTACATTTTACTATCATGCAGATGTGATTGCTAAACTAGATATTGATATTGGGCTAATAAAGAAATTGAAGTAAATTGCTCTTAAGCATAGAACATACCAAAAATTTAACAAATCGAGAGTTGTTCACAAGTGGAGTAGTGATCAACTTGACAAGAGTCTCGATGTGTTGTGCCCTTGATGGACTAAGGCACAACTAGTAAGAATTGATAACCAAGGTTTAGTGACCAGATGGACTTGGAGCATTGATAAGGTAGGAGCTGCAGGTCGGGAGCCGAAGGACCGGGCAAGTACAGGGTACGACCGAGAAGAGTTAAGAGAGTCGACCACATCAGCCAGATGGTCAGAGTATCTTGTTGAGGGTAGATTGGTTGTCAATGGACTGACACCAAGCCCCAGTTTTGTATCTTGTATCAGCGGATATTTGAGGGCCATTATCCCTAGTACGGGAGCCCTAGACTGTTGTATTACATGTTGTTTAACATAACGAAATTGGGTTATTGTACAAAATTGTGTAAAAAAGCTGTCCATATTTTGTGCACTAGTAGATTTATTATTATTTACATTCTGTTGTGCAAAGTTGTATCGTTGTGATTATTGGTTTGGTAGCATCAGAGATTCTAAGATTCTATCCTAGACCCAAGATAATCGAAAAACAACATGGTAGCAGAGCAAATTTGAGCTACTTTGAGGGACAGTGAATCAGAGTGTGCACTACGAAGCAACTCAGAGGGAGTTGTGGATGTCTAGATCATGGAGCAAAGGGTTTGGTTGAAGACATGGAGATGTGTCTTGATTGGCTTGGCAGCGAGATTGGCTAGGAGTTCTAGTGGATTGGTGGTGAGCCTAGTGAACAACAATTTGTTGTAGGGCCGATTGTTGATCATGGACTTCCGTTGATTTGTCATGGATGGTTGGGACAGCTTGAGGGTTTCTTTGGCTTGGACGAGATCAGGTTGATTGAGATGGCTTCATGTGATGGACTACAAATTCACAAGCTAGTCTTCATCGGATCGTGATGCTGCATATCCGAGATTGGAGGGATTTACACGAGTAGTATTTGATCCAGAAGGATGAGTGCTTGCAGGACTGAGCCAGTGGAGATCATGTAGGCTCAGAGGGTGTCTATCCTCAGAGGGAGTAGCCCTATGGAGGTTTGGGATCTTCAGGTTCAAATATGATGAGGCAAAAGCACTACCGAGGTTGTTGGGTTCATTCTACAGAGTATGCTACAGTGATGGACACCGACAGGCTAGTGTTGTCGAATGACGATGAGTTACTTCCTAGTCTTAGAAGTACCTCACTCGCTAAGAGGGAGTGTTGATTTTTCATTTTTGTAGCTTGGGAGGTACTCCAAACCTTGAGGATCGAGGGTTTGGAGGAAGAAGCTCCATAAATGGCCTTGTGGGCTTGAAACCCAAACTTGGGGTTTTGCACCCATCGATGTTAAGGACAAAACTATGGAGATATTTTGACATGTAATGGATGAGGATGATAGTACTCATCAAGATGAATCAGACGCATCAAAAATCATCCAATTCCAAGTTGTGGTTGAAGAGAAATGAAGTTTTGAAGTTAAGATGGGTAAATTTGTCTAGTTGGGCAGGTTGGCTTGAGGTTAAAGTAGTGCCCAAAGACAAATTCGTTGGAGCCACTTGATGTCAATAAATATAGGTCAAGTGTGAGGCATGTAGACACATCCAAGAAGCATCTTTCATAGTTTACACATCAAAAAAGGCAGTGCGTGTGCGGGCAACGTGAGTGCAAGAACGCGCAAGTGCGGCAATGTGAGTGAAAGAACGCACGAGTGCATGAACACAAGTGCGGGAACGCGAGTGCAGGCAACACGAGTGAGGGTTGAGCATGTAGCAAACTGCACCAGGGTGATGTAGAAGCTACGCAGGGCTAGGTATGTATTGTATTGATGTGTTAAGGTTGAATTGATGCTAGTGGATGGTGTCCTAAGAGAGGACAGTTTGGAAGTCTGTTAGCAACCAAGAGGAAGGGTTTCCTAGGTGGTTGGATGCCCTAACTAGGAGCGGATGCTACAACAAGGATTGGTCACTCGTGGTCTGTTGGAGGGCAGCGTGAGAGTGGACCAAGTGTGGATAGTGATTAGGCATGTCTGGTCTGCTGGAGGACAGCGTGATAGTGCCCAAGTTGGAGCCCGGTGTGCAACACTGTGATGGAAAAAAGTAGTTACTAGAGTGGCAGAAGTTGAGCTCAAGGTTTGATCGGCAAGAGGAGCAATTTGTGCAGCCCTAGACTTGTGTGTGGAGAAGGAAATCTACAGCAGATGATGAGCAGTCCTCCTAGCCCGTGTTCATTGTGGGAGATGGACATCTTACAGTCATAGGTGGCAGCCCTTTGTGCCCTATGTTGGTCTTCATTGGAGCAGAAGAGGAAGACCATAGTGGGTTGAAGTCCCTGAAAAGCTGAGGAGCAGAAGTGGGCAGATCGAGAGTTGTTCACAAGTGGAGAAGTGAACAACTCGACAAGAGTCTCGATGTGTTGTGCCCTTGATGGACTAAGGCACAACTAGTGAGAAGATTTAGTGGCTAGATGGACTTAGAGCATTGATAGAGGCAAGAGTTGCAGGTCAGGAGCCGAAAGACCGAGCAGGTACAGCGTACGATCGAGAGGAGCTGAGAGAGTCAACTACATAAGCCAGATGGTCAGAGTATCTTGTTGAGGGTAGATTGGTTGTCAATGGACTAACACCAAGCCCTAATTTTGTATCTTGTATCAGTGGATATTTAAGGGCCATTATCCCTAGTACGGGAGCCCTAGACTGTTGTATTATATGTTGTTTAATGTAAGGAAGTTGGATTAAAAATTGTAAAAAGTTGTCTATATTTTTTGCACTAGTAGATTTACAGTTGTTTATATTCCGCTTTGCAAAGTAGTATCGTTGTGATTGTTGGTTTGGTAGCGTCGGAGATTCTAAGATTCTATCCTAGACCCAAGATCGTGGAAAAGTTGGAAAAATAACAGCGAATGCACTATGTATTTTGATTTCAGAAAGAAGCCTCTCTCTCTCTCTCTCTAAATGCTTGTGTAGCAATGGAATCTCACAGTTGATAAGATTGAAGTGTTTCAACAAGTCATATTGTTTGATTCCTAGCTTGAAAAGGTTATCATGCAAAACTCACTATAATGATGGGATGTTCGGATACTAAATCTAAAATTTGGTGCCTCCCTGGAATGTCAAGTATGTAACATCATCATGTTTTCATTCAAAGTTTTCCTTGGCAACATTCTTAACTTCAATGATCACTTGTAATCATTAAATAGCTTTGCCAATGCAGGCCAAGTAGAGGTCTGGTTGGAAAGTCTATTTTGACCTCTAGTTTGATAAAACAAGGGTTGATCTCAGTATTCCCTAAAGGATAAAAAATCATTTGTACAAAATGTACCTTGAAAGATTGTGAACTTTTGTATATTGGAAGATGTGAATGACAACGAACCAGATGTGTTCAGTTGATAATATGGACATTTCCTTGAAGTGCTACAGAAATTATGATTATGTAATGCAGAACTTTAATCTCTAACTAATTCTCGAATGAAGTTCTTCTCTGAGTTAGAGGGAGTTAAGAAAGGACATTGAAATAAACATAGAGTTGCCTTGGTCAAATTGTCTTGATAATCATTTGAAGAAGTTATTCAATCTTTGAAAAAGATCCTTTTAAGGTCACTGGTTGAGACAAATTTTAGATTGAATACATTTGGCTTCAATGTCTTGAGTATAGTTTTGAAAAAGGGGCATTTAAAACGCTAAAGAGGTTGAAGCTCCTCGTCGGACTATATTTCTCTTAAAGGTCAAAGACAAAATATTACTACTGTTACAATGTTTCTGAATAAGCCATGGTACTTAACAAGCTGAGCCACTTGCAGAATTGAAGATTATCCTTACTAATTGTTTTGAAGACACTAAGATACCTAGTTTGGAAAGGGCAAAGAGCAATCATCTCTGTGAACAAATTCTATCGATAAAATTTGCTAAAACTCTAGATAAAGTCTAGTTCTTGCTCATGCCTCTTTTGGTTTGTTCTTAAAGAAGATGCTAAGTGGAATACCATTTCTTGATTCTACTCACCGATATCCAGACAAAACATCCCAATGACATGATAGATTTCATTATGGAAAGGAGAACTTGCACATTACAAAGATTGTTGAACTTGCAAAAAGTATCGTAAAACTAGGGTTGGTAAATCCTAAAGGGCTTAAAGTCTTGGATGTGAAAATCCTAGGGTTTGTGGATAAAACCCTAGATTTGAACACGGATTAATGTTTCCGCTGAAAAAAGAAACCCTAGCTCATGCAAGGAAGGAATGACATCATGTTGATAATGAGGACGAGGTTGATAAATTTGATGCAGGAAGACTAAGATCAAGAGGCAGCTGACATTTCCTCATAATCCTCAAAAGATAAGTACCTTATATCATTTGGATTATTATTGTCGATGTTGTTTTACTCTTAGTTAGCCTCTTGTCTTTGATTTTCTTTTGATGGGTTGTAATCATTCTTCCATGGCCTCCTAGTGAAGATTGCAGGTACATAGTGAAGGCTTTGGCAGCACATGGAAGTAGTGGAAGAATGAAGCAAAACTTGTGACAAGAGGACTCTCCCAGATTCGGTGATTTGTGAGATCTTGTACTAGATGAGATTTGAGCTCAAAGGGAGCAGGCAAATCCAAAAATTTAAAGTATACCTTGACTGTGCCAAAAAGAAGTCAATGGTGACTTCCAAATGGATCTACAAGATCTAGCGTGCAGCAGTTGGCAGCATAGACAAGTACATAACGAGATTTAAAGGTTCTTCCAGAAAGAGGGAGAGGATCATGAAAAGACATTTGCTCCAATTGCTAGGTACACCTCTATTAGAATTATTGTTTGCTTATGTTATGGAATTACGTCAGATGGATGTAGAGGTCATTCTTCTCCATGAAGAATTTGAGGAAGAAGTGTACATGGAACCACCTCAAGGCTTTGAGGGTCATGAAGAAGTCTCCTAGAAGATTTCACCTAAGATTTGGATTGATGGATCAAGGTTGACGCTATATGATTTGTTTCTGATGGAAGCAGGACTCATGTGACAGAGGGAGCAATCAAGGAGCCTTTTGTTAGCTTCAGATGGAGTTGACCTCTGAGTTCGAGATGATGGATTGTCATTAAAATTGCCAAGCTAGATAGTTGATATTCTAGAAAAAAAAAAGTGGCAAAGGGAGAAGCCAGGATTGCCAAAGCATAAGTTGTTTCAGAAAGAACACCCAGTTAGGGTAACCAAGAAGTAATCAATCAGCTTCTGATTGAGCCAAGGCACGTGGCTCAACATGTGTTGAAGTACTAGCATGGTACATTTGCTCATGGCACAGTTAATTATGGTTCGAGATATGTCTCAAACAATACAACTACACAAATCAATGTTGATAATATCAGCGAGGGTCCTAAAAACATCCGGCAATATCAGTGAGAATATCAGCAAAATATCGGAAAATATCAGCAAACATTAAAAAATGCATGATATTCATTTTTTTCCGATTTATAAACATGTAAAACAACAACAACATGAAATAAAGTTTAAACACATTGGCACATAAATAAGAAGAAAGCATTAATATATATGATGTAATGGTTGTCAAATAAAAATGATACATCAAAGGCAATCCTGTCAATCCCTGATAATTATCCAATCAAGGACTTAAATGTGGAGAACCAATACAAAATAACATCACATATATAAAAGTACCTCATCATCATGAGTTATCTGTAGCAAAACAAACAAAACTAGCAGCTAGCTGTCTGAGATCAGTGCCCTCTCCCACTTTTACGAGAAAAGACGATGGGTTGTTTTCCAGGCCTACCCCTAGCAGAACGCCTTAGCCCTGCACCTAATGTCAAATGATGATTGTTGGGTATGAAGTTGTGCTCACATATATCTGTAGCAGATGGTGTTGTCGTTGATGCTCCCACAATCACCTCCTCCTACTCCTCCTCCTCCCCCAAGTGCTCCTCCTGTTGTTGCCTCTGTACTAAAGGTTCCTCCTCTAACCATGTAGGTGACTCCTTCGTGATGGGAACCTCGGACTCCACCCTACACTTAGACAATACATCAATATTGCCTAAGGAAATGGCATCCACATTCAATAGTTTCTCTATTTGCTTCACTCATAGTCAGATATTGTAATGCACATACACCAAGTCATTGACGCGTGAGAACTCCAACCTATAAGAGTGTCATAAAAAAATTAATGAGTATTGACACTTGAGGGTCATAGATTACAATAAATGTAATTACTCAGTTGAAGGTTGAAGCTCAAAGTTATACCCTGTTGCACTTCTTTGAGCGTATTTTCTCAAATACACTCCAACTACACTCACACCCTGAAGAGCTACAGGTCTGACTCAAGATTCTGATGGCCAACTTTTGCAAATTTGGTGCCATTGCACCATAGCTTTGCCACCAAACGTCTACAACATAATAAAGAAAACAAGACTTAGAAACTTAAAACATAATTAAACTTTCAAATAAAAAATAATTGAATTTAATAAATCTAGAATTATAAATTAATAAATTGAAAATCCAAATGAGTGATGACTTGTCACTTACGTGGCATGAAGAGGGTCCTTTCATGAATAGCATCATCAAAGCCAAATAGGCCAACACCATCCTAATACATCTGTATCTCGCGATTGATTTTGTTGCGAAGCTCGACATCAGGAACCATCCTATGAATATAGATATGAAGCCCTTCCATCACCTCTCCATCAAAATTAAAGTCGCATTTGTATGAAAATGTGAGATTGAGGAAAAGTGTTGTTGCATGAATGGGTCCATGAAGCATCCCTGTCCACTAATTATCAATCGCATCCCATAACATCATCTATGTATTAAACCCAGTGGAACCCTTATCCGAAATATAAGCATGAATGGTCTCCTTGCCCCTATACATAGCCTCATCCAAATAAGCCATTGTTGGTTTGTCACCATCTACTAATCTCAGAATCTTTACTATAGGTTCACTAACTAAGCACACTTCTTCTACTCCTTGCCAAAATGTGTTAGTGTACACCACTTTTGCAATGGTTCTCCCATCCTATCTCCTGTTGTATCTATAATCCCGCCACTCATCAGAAACAAACATTTTCTTCAACTCAAACTGACATTGAGGCAAAGAATGAATAGCAATAAAATTGGTGGCAAAATGTGTGATTGCAGGGCGCCGCAACTCCCAATTTCTGATGTATCTCCTCATGAGGCTAAGAACAAAAGCATGGTTATATATAAACTTGGGGATGCTCTTAGCCATACAATCACCTCCTTAATCAAGGATAGTTCCCCATATCCTCAAGCAGCAAATCGATACAATGTGTTGCACATGGAGTCCAGAACAATGTGTGGTGCCTTTCCATAAGCATCTTGCCAGTATCCACATAATTAGTTGCATTATTTGTTATGACTTGCACCATATTCTCCACACCAATCTCTTGGACGAACCCATTTAACAACTCACATATCAATGTTGCATATTTTATATGTGTTGATGCATTCACTGATTTAATAAACATGGTACATTAAGGACAATGTACCAAGAAATTTAGAAGGGTGTCCTACCCTTCCTCTCTGTCCAACCATCAAACACCATTGTACGTCCAGACACCTCTCATGTTTGCTTCAACCCTGCCAATTTAGAGTTGATGTCCTACTTTTCTACTTGAAGGATTGGCCCCCGCAACTCCTCATATGTAGCAATTTTGTACCCTGGGCCCACAATAGCAATAGCATCACACATTGGGTACCAAAATGGATTTTTTTGGTGATGCTAAGAGGTAAGTCACTCCAGAAAAGACACCTCCCCATAACTTTGCCTGCTTCTTGCTTCTTCTTTTTTAACAACTGACTTTATGGAAGGTTGTGCTCCATGTCCGGTTCATGGAACAAAAAATGATGACCTCCCACTCCCAATAACATCAGCAAGTGGCACTGTGGAGCCCCTCCCACTACCCTCGGCTCAATATCGGAAGCTAATATCGAGATCCCTAAAGATTTGTCTGCGTGTTCAGCCTTGTCCACAGTTGTCTCTTCTTTCATTCTGTCTTTTTCCTCAATTGCCTCAAGTGCAACTCTTATAAGGTCAACACTAGACTCCTTACAAAGCCCAATATCATGTCCAGGGAGTCTAGCCAAATGGTATTTCAATCACGTAACCCCTCCTGTCATTGTGTTCCCACACAATTTGCATTTGAGATATGCTCGATTTCTCCCACCATCATGTTCCCCATACTGCTAAAACAAGTCCAAGGGCTTTGACATATTTGTAGTGGATTAATGGAAAGTGTCAAGACTCAAAATTCAAACCTAGGGCACCAAAAAGACAAAACATTGACATTAAACCCCCACTACACAAAAAATAATAGCCGCCTCATTTTAAAAAATCAATTTTTTACTACATTATTTGCAATGAAAAATGGCAATGAGAGGGTGCATAAGAAAGTTTTAAAAAAATGAAGCTTGTTGTCCAAATATGGACAAAACCCTTGCATTGGTTCATGGGCATGAAAATCATAGCAAATGAAAAAGAAACAAAGAAGAAAAATGTTGGTAGGCAAAGAGGCAAGCAAGCATAAAGCCTAAATCTATGAAAAAAATCATTAATATAGGGGTTTTTAGGAACATACCTATTAATGGAAGAAATGAAGTTTGTCTCACTAATCTTGAATCTTTGATCCACAAAAAAAAATGGTTGGTGATGATAATGGTTGTTTGATCCTCAATCCCTCCTTGAAAACCACCACAAAGCTCTTCCCCTTCCTTCTCTAAGACCAACAAAGCAAAATGATCAAATAAAACCACCAAAATCGCTTTTGTAGTTGCGACCCTGCGCACCCAACATCCCTGATGATGAATGGAGTAACCATCTGAAACATTGAACGAATCAAAAACATTACACGGTTCACTTCCGTAAATCTCCAACAAATGATATTTAAGATCGTCGTGTGATATTTCGTTGATATTTTGCAAGTATCGCGATATTTTCCCCGGGATATTTCGTTTCCATCAAAAAAATCACGAAATATCATGTTGATATTATCAACACTCACACAAATTCAAATTGGGCAGAGACTGCAGAAGACACAAAAGAGTTGATCAGGATATTGCCTAGGTTTGGGCTCTGTTATGATTTCTTGGATGAGTAGGAAGCAAACATTTGTCGCACTCAGTACTGCAAAGGCTGAGTATATTGCAGCTTGGTTGGCCAATTGAAAAGCAGTATGGCTTTAGAAAATAATCGCAGAATTGTTTGATCAAGTGCAAGTGATGACCATGATAACAGATCGAAGCACGGTGAAATTTAGTACCAAGACATGGTACAGAAGGAAGCAGTATGGCTCTCGTATTATTCTACTGTCAAGCAGATTGTTGACAAAGCTTCTATCACAAGATGAAGTTTGTATAGTTCAAGGACAAGCTTGAAGTAATTGAGCGTGCCTTTCTTAGCAAGAGAGTGTGATGAAATTGTAACATCAAGGACAATCAGTCTCCCTAGGTCAGGTTGACCACGATTAGGGAAAATGGTCCAGAGTGTTAATATGATAGCATCAAGGATAGACATTCTCCCTATGTCAAGTATATTGATCAGGATTAGGGAGAATAGTCCGATAGAGGACATTCATTCTTCCTGTGTCAAGTATGTTGACCAAAATTAGGAAGAATGGTCCTAGAGGCCCAGAATCACTCAATTGAGTGGGTTCCTTTCAACATCAGGCTCAGAGTACTCTCCAGATAAGTTGAGTGAACTAATTTAGCATCAAGCCCATAATTACTCATGAAGAGTGAGGCCTTTGGAGATTCACCATGTGTTAAAGACATTGACCGTAATGATGTTGAACCAAGACAAATCAGTATACCATGTGTCAACAAGACTGGAATTATGGTGACTAGTTGATGCTAATGTTGTACCATGTGTCAGGAGTACCGACTAGGAATATGGTGCACCATATGTCAGAGGTACCGACTGGAATTATGGTACCTGATTAATGTTGTTGAAGTACCATGTGTCAGAGTTATTGACCATAATTATAGCAATCAGATGATGTTGATGCTATGATGAGTTGTTATAACCTTTTCTTAGAGAAATTTGTCAACAGGAGAACATCTAGACAGTAATTATGAATAACTCCCTAGCTAGGAAGAAGTGTTGAATTTTTGTAGCTATGGTCGGTCTTCATAATTGTTGTTTTAGCCCTCCAAATAAATGTAATAATATATTCAAGACATGTTCTTCACGTAGGCTTCAAAAAGAGGGAAATTTGAATTTTCAAATAATGTATTTTTGCCTCCAAAAATAAGGTCGGTTTCAAGTCGGCTCGGCCCTAGAGACATAACACTTGGGGTTCTCTTATCCACTTCATCCAAAGGGCAAGAAATTCGGACTTGATCATAAACATCCTGTTCATTTGTGGGAAGCAGCAGAGCAATTTCTCTGGGGCAAATCAAAGTCTCTCAAAGGACGATTAAGAATCTGGGCAGACCGAGTTTTTGTAATGTTCCCGAGAAATTAATGGCCAAAAAAGGCAAAGTAGCCTATCAATCCCCGTAGGCTATAGTCCTTGATAAAGGGGAAAAACTGTTAAAATTTATGTTTTCCCACCCTGGTTTTCAGTTTCTCCTTATTTCTCCCATGTAGTTAAATGCCCTTTCCCATAATCATACATTCAACAATGCTGAAAAAATAAATTTGCTGAAAACACAAATTCTAGAAAATTTACAGAATGCTGGAAATTGCAGAAATAAAAATCAGCAGTAATAAACAGCCATTAAAACACATTAAAACACTGATATCTTTTGTCAACGTGACCCTGGAAAAACCCCCTACAACTCTTGGGGAAAACCAGTTTGAGAGCTCTTCTTTATTTCTGAAAAATGGCTTTTTACAGCAAGAAAATTTCAGCAAAAATTACAGCAAAATAATTTTTATTTTCAGCAAGCAAACTTATCCATTTTCAGCCCAA
>APFE031016031.1:5240-19179 GCA_000404065.3 Pinus taeda | reverse complement strand
CCTAAAGAATCTAGGGCATCAAACCAAACACAAACAGTAAGCTTCCCGACCAAAAACACTAGTTGGTGATGAAATCCAACCTCGTAGGATTCGATACAGAAATAGCGGGTGGAACAGTTACCCCGGCAACCTGCTTAATGAATAGACTAGACCAAGTTCCTCCACTTTAACCGTCTCGAGTGAAGTGAACCCCCCAGAAATCCAAGTGAGTCTAGCCGGCGTCTGCTCCAGGTACAATGGGATCTTCCCGCCACCGTCACCTTGGGTATAATCCTAAGATAATGGTCACTAAGGTCACCAACAGCAACAAATACACCTAGGGGAATAGTCTACACTCCGACAGCACGCAAGAGCAGAGTAACAAACTCAATCCCCTTACCGGCTCCTTGACAATGGTCAATCCAAGGTTTACCGATAAGTGATCCCCTGGCTCCTCAACAATAATCTGAGGTTTACCGTTTGTAATACGTGCGTGTCTGGCGTCGTTCCCAAGGAGGGAGGATTGATCCCCTCACTGGTTCGGACACGAGCTCGTGCTTCTCCTTTAAGAGGAGCTTTCCCAGAGTATAAATGCAACAACTGGATTTATCCTATCACAAGATAAGCTACTTGTTTGGTTTGGTAGTCTTGGAGAGTTAATTACTCACCTACTCCAAGACACTAGCCTGATCTATATTGGTGCTTCAGAGCCCTAGTAAAAGAAAAATTTCTAAGTTGATTTTACTTTAAGCGTTGATTTTAATGGCTGTTCTTTAAGACAAAAGGGAGTGGAGATGAAACTGATGGGGTATAGACTCGACTCCAATTCACAAAGATGCACCTAGGATGATTTACACTACTTTTGTTTTTCAATGAATTCACTAATTAAGAGAGTTGGAGAATGCAAACTTTTGATAAAAGCAACTTTCTTAATAGACAATCAAAGAAACAATCTCTTTATCTTTTCCAAGCACACAACACATGACCACTCATTACTTGCACGAAAAATCCTTTCTCTTTCAAAAACTTCAAATGCTACTTAAAACAAACTTCGCAAAGGAGATCTTTTGTATTTTATCTAATAAAGCATGTAAAACTAATTTAATCAAAAGCAATTTCAAGATCTATAGAAATCTATGAAAAACTCACTCAAAAGCAAATCAAAAGGAAATTTACCTAAAAGAAAATCTAAAGAGGTAAAAGCCTACTAAGATGATTCCGAGATGTTTTACTCGGCAACAGTCAAACCAAGGACTAGTTCATGCAGAATCATAAACCAGTCAAAACAAAAAATCAAACTCTTTTTGTTCTTTTCTTAAGAATGAAATTCACAACTTCAATCAATAAGCTACTTTGAAATTTCGCAAAGAGACAACACAAAGGTAGGTTGCTCACACAGGTAGACTTTACGATAGGTCCGACTCCTAAGAAGATTGACAAAACCAGAGAGATCTAAGGTTCCACAACTTCTAAAGTCAAAGTCACTACAGGACCAATGCAAAAATCAAACCCTAAGGCTAAAATTTCAATGAATTTCACTAAAACTCTTGACGCTAACGAAACAAGTTTAGGTGAAGATCTTTGACAGATAACCAGTGGATCTGGGCAGGAAAGACTAATGAAAGACAAAATCTAAAGGAAAAAATGGGTAAAATGGAAATTTTCTCAATTTTGACAGGGTACGTAGGCAGCCTGTTTGACCAGGTGCGTCCACGCTCTGTGTGCAAAGATACAATGTGTACAGGTACGCACTGTGTCTAACTCAGAGGGTGCGTACTACTGAAAAATTAAGAAAAACTAAATTCTAACCTAACTCTAAGCTCCCCACCCAAATACACAGTCAAACAATCAAAAACAAAAAAAAAAATGACTCTTTTCATATCAAAATATCACTCAAAGGAAAAATCAATCACATCAATGGATTCCCCAGTGGAGTCGCCAATTTGTCATGCAGAAAGAGTTAATCTTGCGGACAAAACCAACCTCCCTAGAAGCCTAAGACTTTCTAGTGACAAATAAGACAATTAAGAGCAATCCTTCTCTAAACATGTATTATCATACGAGAAACCAAGTGTTTTCGATCCTACCTGAAGGCCAATGCTGTTGTAGTAGTCTAGCCTTGTCGATCCAGATGAGCTCCTCCTTCACCTCGAAACCTGCATACACTAACAATCAAATGATTACATAACACCTGAATATCACATAAAAGAAGACATATTCAACATATAGACCAAGGAGTATATGAAACAATTCATTAATAACAAATCATTGAGAAGAATGGACTTATTCATATTAATAGGAAACAAAAAAGGAACCATTACAACTTGAGCCTTGGTGTTGTGCAAGCTCCTCCCAGGGTCCAACAAGAGATTTCCTCTACTTTGACAAGCTCACCCACTCCCAATATGCAACAAGGAAGGATAGTGATCTCTCCTCACAAGTCAACAATGGAAGTCCTAATTCCAGCAGCATTTACCCTTTAGAATGTTCAGCTTTCAACCTCCCTCCTTTGGCCCAATGCCTGTATTTATAGTATTCTAGAGGAGGTTATTCAGTTCCAACATCAATGGGATACTCCCTCTTTTGGATGGGGTAGCTCCTCTCTTGATGGATAAGTTCCTCTATCATAGGGATGCATGAACCATCTGGAGGCGCTCAATACACGTCAAACACTCTTCTAGAAGGCTCTAGAAGTGACCACAAGTAACTTTTTAAAGATGAAACTCGCGCCTTTTGACCTTTACAGGGGTACGCACCCATCCTTTGGCTTACAGAGCGTACAAGTACGTAGGTACAGTGTGTTTGGAATGCGTACACGCAGGCAAGGTAGAGAGAACCTGCGTACCCAGAGATAAACATGATTTTTAATGACTTTCTCTCTTTCTTGAAGTTTGACATGGAGAGCAGAGGTATCAGGCTTAACAAGGAGGATAATATGACTATTGATGGAGCCATATTAACTGCAGATAGTCATGGTGACAAATTTTAGTGTAACATGGCTTGAGGAGGTAGGTTCCGTGCATACCCACCTTGATTATCAATATGTGCAAGGAATGATATAATTTTAAGGAGGAATTGAGTCCATAGAAGAAGAGGAATTACATAAAAAAAAATTGCCTGTTTTCTTAAAAAACACATTTTTTCTCTATTTTCATATTTTCTACAAAATTCTTGTCTCCATCATTTGGTTTTCAAAAGGGGTATAAGAAAAATGATAGGGGGATTCATGAGGAAGGAGCTCAAAAATTCAACCAAGCTCCATGAACATCCACAGATAGTAGCCATATTCACCGGAGAAAATTGGATGCCATTTTTTGAGAAATTTCGAGGGTTTGATGAAGAAGTTGCTCATGAATTTTCTCTTTCTTTAGTTCCTCATTCAAGAATCCATGCCATTGTTACTTTTACAGGTCTCTCCATGGAAATCACCCTAGAATTTATCAGTAGGGTTACCACCCTTCCTCTTGGATTACCTTGGAGAAAAGATGAAAAACCAATTGGACAGGTTGCCAAGAAAAACTTCTTCCAAAACAATGAACATCTTGTAGAAGACAAAAATGGCATTAGAAGGACAAGCATACCCTACCCTTGGGATGAGGTCAGTTACCAAATCATCAAATATATTTCCTATGAAGGGAGGTATAACATAGTGTATGGCTACCATTTTAGACTCGTCCATGAGCTGAGATATGGCATGGACACTCCAACACCCTAGAAACTCATCATCCCCTATTTTCTCCTGTAGTCCCTCATAGACTCCAGCATTAAATTAAACGCAGGAGGTCCAGATCAACTGGCTCACCATGGGTTAATTAAAATGTTAGTGGAAGAAGCCCTCCATACCTTCACAATCCCCATAGCATGGGAAATTTTCCGAAACATGACAACAGAAGATGGCATAAAGGCCCTCACATATGATATCAGTCCTTCTGATAGTGGGGAGGAGGAGAAGCAAAGGGGAGAAGGGGAAGAAACTGAGGAATAAGAAGGGGAGAAGGAAGAAACAAAAATAGAACAGGAGGAAACAAAACCAACAGAGACAGAGAAAAGGATAGAAGGAGGAGAAAAAGGGGCAGAAACTACAAAAGTGTCTCCTGAGACCTTAGAAAGAGAGGCATTAGCTGCTCTCACTGCCCTCAGCACCCTAATTAAACCAAAACAAAAGAGGAAGAGGCAAACCTCAATGTATTTCAGGGCTAGGAAGAGCACAAGGATCAAACAACGGAAAACCCAACCTTCTTCTAAAGTGCCCATTGGTATTGAAGATTCACCCTCCACCTAAGGGAAGGAATCCCCTTCCAAGGCACCTATCACTTATGAAAGGGGGACTCCTAGATCTCCCACATGGAAGGAAAAAGTTGAACTACAGGACTCAGAAAAAGTCATACAGGAGGCACAGATTTTTCTGCAGGAGACCCTGTCAAGACTACAGGAGACCGAAAAACTTGAAAAAAGACTAGAATGATAGTCACAGGGGAAGGAGGAAGAAACAAAGGCTCAAGAACCTGACCACCAACCTTGTCTTGGCTCTTACTACAATCTTCTTGAGGGGGGAAGAATCATTCCACAAAAATTTGCAATCCCACTTTTCTTTGAGTTGGAGAAAGAAAGAATAAGGACCCACAAGTGGATGCAAATAACCAAATCCAAGGGAGTTGAGGATATTGGCCATATGGAGAATCAACTCAGAGAAATGGGTAGAGAACTAAGTGTTGTCAGACATAGAGAAGTAATCACAAGAACTCACCTTCAAACAGAAAATGAATTGCTAAAAAGACAACTGCAAGAAAAAATAGACACAATTGGCATGCATGGCCAGCTGGTCCATGGAGGCACTGCAATGCATAACACCAGCAAAATCATATGGATTATACCTCAAGGACCAATGGCTACAATTTCAGATAAAGAATTTGGTACAAAGAGGCACAATGCCTTTCCAAGATTACAGATAATTTATGGACCTATGTGACCAAAGTTCATCAGAAGACAAGGAAAAAATAACAGAATTCTATTTGCATAACATGGCCCTCATAGACATGAATGTGTAGGACCCCAATGCTAGGCTAGGGGACCTGCAACTAATGGCCATGGCATCATGGATGAATCATGAGGAGTTAAGGACAACATAAATAATAAAGTTGATGATAAAGGAGTAGAATGAGCCCTTAATGATTAGAGCCGAGCCATCAGATCCCATGGCTCTCATTAGCACACACTAGCTGCATGTAAGTAATCCCCAAATTGCCCCTAAGTATATCAATGATTAGTCTCAAGCCATTTCACATTTTGAGGATATGGAAAGATTACTTGGGATGGCTGTATTCATGCTTGTATGAGGAGATTGAACACCCTACCACATAGTTTGCAGATCATGGAGTATCACTCCCCAACAAGGATGAAATAAGCGTTAAGGAGAGTGCCACTGTACAAGTGCTCTATGCAGAATTTGAAGGTCAATTGGATTTGCCTCAAATTGAGTCCCCCACTACTACTAGGCATGCTAGAAGGTAGAAAAGAGGAAGAAGACCAATAGTAGTGGGAAGAGGTGGACAGAAAGGCAGGATTCCATGACAGAGAAGAGGAGCTCACATCAGAAGCATGGGATGTCAGGGTGGCCATTAGGGCCATCAAAGATGAGGAGATGGACTAAGTTGCTTAGAGGATGAGCGACACCTTCAGTAGGGGGTGATGATGAGCCTCATAAATGGGTAATTATATGGGCTCATTTTTCCTCCTAACATAGTTTAATCAACCATTCTCTTAGCTTAATGCATGTTTTTTAATTATATTTATGCTTATGGAATGATTTGGGTTGGTTATGTTGCCATGGAGTCTAATATGTGTTTAATGCAATTTTTTGTTGAATTTTGAAGACAAAGTCAAAGATTTAATGGACAATTGGTAGCAATAATTCGAAGTGGACAAAGGAGAGGATTTATAGGAGGGTATCCCCCTCATTTATGAATCCCCACTTTTAATTCTCCTTCATGCAGCTCGGAGCACAAACAACCAAATCAATGCACTAGGAGGCAGCGGAGCAAGTGGAGGATAACTCATGTTTATCTCAAGTTTTGGGAGCCAAGCCTCCCTGATTTTAAGGAAGCTGTTGGGAGATTTAGTTGTATAAGTAGAAAGTCCTAGGGCCTCATTAGGAAGTTAGTCAAATTTTCGAATTTTTGTTGCAGCTTTGCTTTGCTCAACTTCGAGATTACTTTTGTTGACAGTTTCATGTAATCCTATTACTATTTTGATAATAAAGATGAAATCATTTTTGAGCTAGAACTAAGTTACCTCAGAGGGCTGAAGCTCTTGGGTTAGGGCCCAATCCAAGCAGCCAAGCTCCTCTTGTTTGTATTTATATGCTTTGTTTCAGTTTATGGATTAGTTGCTATTAGATAAATTTCTTTCGTGGTTAAGAATATGTTGCTTTTGGTGATTTAGAAGGTTGTTTCCATTTGAGTTTCCTATAGCAGGTTGAACAGTGATATAAAGAAGATACAAAAGGCCATCAACAGAGCCTTGGCCTCCTTTCCTCCCTTTGGGACCATGAACTGAGGCCAAGACCCTCTTGTTGCCACAAAAAACATAGATTTGCCTTCTCCATAGGATTTCTAGTGTTGCAGTTTGTTAAAAGGTTAATTATTTGCCTTAGATCTTTTTCACCATCCTCATTTATGTCTTGCAATAAGTTTTCTTCCATGATTTCTCTCATTATAGCATTTTTCAACATTTCTTTCCATAGCTCATAATCTAGATTAGCTTGAAGCAAAATTCTGTTTTTTGATGTACTTAGTTCCCTTGCTTGCTTGATCTCCTTGTTTGATTTTCAGGTCCTTTTGTAGCAAATCTCTTCTCACAGCAAGTCAACCTACCAGCCATCACGTTCTCTCCCTAATCTATGCCCTACAGGTCGCCCAAAGTTCACCTCAAATCTGCCTTAGTTTTCTGCGTTTTTCCATAGGATTTCTTCCTCTCTACCAACCATATTTTCCTCTCCTAGCAATCCTTGGTGACCCCTAGGCACATTAACACATCATCCTAGACTTCAACTACCCTTTCCACCCACTCTCACACCTTCAAAACCTCTAAAGCTGCTCTCGGCACCCTCTTGTATACCTCCTGTAGATCCCTTGCAACCTCCTGTATATTTTCCTGTAGGCTTCTTTTTGGAGTCCGATTGCAGGAAAAATCTCTAGAAGGTCACCTGAGACCTCCTAGGACCCATCCACACCATCCTACATCTTCTCAAGTCCCAAAAGCCTCCTCCATCGCCACCTAATAGCTGCCACATTCAAAATCAAATAAATTACATGCATGACAATTTCACATAAAAATACATAAAAATCCAAAAAGATGTTTTTTGCTCATTTACTTCTAGAAATAGCTTGAGTAGATGTTGTTTACTTCCTGAGTAGGTAGTGGCATTCATTTCATGGTTTTTCATCTCTCTTTCTGCAAAAGTAGGGTTAGTTGGTTAAGTAGGGTTTGCTAGGTTTACTTTACATTTCAGTCTTCTTTTCCTTTATGCAAGTAGAGTAGCCTTCGTAGAGTAAGCTTTCCTTTCTTTCATCACATATAAAGCTTCTTTTGGAATCCATAGAAGTTGGCTTGAGCTCCTAGTGATCTTGCGCTAGTTGACCAAGTGACAACCTGCAATGAGAACTAGTACTTGTGCATATATCACCATCACTTCCAAGTTTGTTACGAACTACTCGGTTTATAAAAGTAAAGTAGGAAGCCTAGGAGTTGCAACATTATTGCTGCAATACTGGTGCTCACAAACATCACACAATACCTCATCTGTGGACGACTTGATGCTGTAGGGAAGGTGGCACTGTTGGCGAAATTTGAGATCTTGTCCTTCATGAAGCCACCCGATACTATACAGCTATGGGTGTGGTGTAGTCAGTAGGCCCAATCACTTCACGACCTCTACAAAAATGAGTTTCTTTTGGCTACCACTATCGGCAATGAATTGTAGTGGTGAACCCTTCGCCCACATCTGTGAGTGGAAAAGACGTTCCCCCTCCTCTAGATCTTCGAGCTCATTCTTCTGGATCTTGGCGATGGCAACAACAATGTTGGGCTCTGCATCAATGATCAGCTTCCCTCTGCCATTCCCCTTGTTGGGTTCTAACTCAGGGTCAAAAAATGCATCTGATTTGGAAGCCTTCAACTCGGCCACCAATGACTGCTTGGTCCGACACTTACTTGTGTTATGAGTGGGACACTTGTGGAACTCACACCACTTTCCCATTTCCTTCTTTGACGTCGTGATGTTGTTCTTTTCTAGCGGCTTTTACGGGTTGTCTTGGGTTACCCTGCCTTGGCTCTATCCTTTGGTCTTTGGATGCGCAGATCTAAAGTCTCGCTTCTTCTGTTTAAACTTCTGCTCGATTTTGACAGCGTATCGGTACATCATGCTAAGCGAGGAGATGTTCAGGAACTCCATCTCTTCCTGAATGTACCTCTGTAGGTAGCCACGATACTTGAGTACCAAATGCAGCTCAGAGTCCTTGATACCCAACTATGTGCGAAGGGTATGAAAAATGTTTGTGAACTCTGGCACATCTTGGTCCCTTCCCTGTCGTAGTGTGGCCCATTTGATGTATTTGTCCTCATAGCTTTTGACAAGGTAGTACTGCTCCTTGATGACATTCCAGAATGAATCCCAAGTGAGTGCAACTAAAAATAGTGAGCCTGTACTTTCATTCTTCTGCTCGAAGTAGGTTTCCTAGCAGTGTTTGACATGGGGGGTTGCTTTGAGAAGAGCAAAAACAATCTTTTCCCGACTCGAAAATTCCTGAATAGAAAAATACCCATCTAGCAGATTTAACCATTTTTCTATGACATCTGCGTCTATTTGACCCTTGAAGATGGGGATTTCAAAATTAACTTGTACTTTAAACAGTGTGGCGTTTCCAGAGTAGCTGTTGGAAGCGATGCGTCACCTTTGGGTAGCCGTTGAAGGATCTGCGCAAAGCTATCCATCATCGCATTCCTTTGCTGCTTGATGGCTTCCTCGAGAAAGATTTTTATAGGATCTCCTGCCCCTTCGTCTTTCTTTTCATCTGCCATGGGAGGCTGTCAGGATTTGCGAGGTTGGTCTTGCAAAGGTTCGACCAGTTCAACCCCTAACTCCTTATATCCCGACCTCGTTGGGTACATGCGAAGAAAAAGAGAGAAAAAGCAGACCGCTCTGATGCCACTGATTCATATTTAAACAAGAATGCAACAAATTATAGAGATAACCATAAAGACAAAGATGCAGCAGAAATAATACTTCATTTCATTAATGTAAAATACTGAAATATGCTTACAAACAACAATGGAAATAAACCAGCTAGGGCGATTCTCTAAGAAGAGATGTGGCGGCTACATGCCTTTCAACTATCTTACAATGAGGCTTGAAGGCCTATTTATTGTTGAGAAATAATGGAAAACCCTTAACATCCCAAAACCTAACCCTAGAAAATGAAACGCCAAATTGTGGGCCCTGTTTTGGGTAAGTTGGTACATCAACTTCCTGGGGTCATAACTTTGGCACCCAATCTTCATTTGATGCGTACAATAGCTCGTTAGAAAGATCTATACGAGCACTACAACTTTGAGAAGAGTCCATGGACCCATGTTGCTCCCAGATTTCCCAAAAAATGTCGTTTAGGGCCTCAAAAAGGCTCTAGTAGTTTAGGACCTGAAAAACTACTAAAAATAGTAAATTGTGCTACAATTACGGAAACTAAAAAACTGAAAGAGATAGTTGTGGGGGTCCAAGTGGGATAGGTGGATGATCACCAACATCCACCTGGATCATGTACACAATGCCACATGTACAACATGTACACAACACCACCTGCACAACGTGTACACAACACCACATGTACATAATGGTACCTGCACGGCATGTACACAACACCACCTACATAATGTGTATACAACACCACATGTATGCATCACCACATGCACCACATGTACACAACACCACTTTCATAACATATACATAATACCACATGTACACAAAACCACCTACACAACGTGTACATAGCACCACATGTACACAACGCCACATGTACAACATGTACACAACACCACCTGTACAACGTGTACACAACACCACATGTACACAATGCTACCTACATGACATGTACACAACACCACCTACATAATGTGTATACAACACCACATGCATGCATTACCACATGCACCACATGTACACAACACCACATGCTCATAAGACCACATGTACAATATTCACACAACACCATATGTAGATAACACTGCATATACAATGTTTATACTACACCATGTGTACACAACACCACATTTACAACATGTACACTTCACCATATGTACGCAACACCACATATGCAACATGCACACTGCACCAAATGTACATAGCACTACATATGCAACATGCACACAACACCATCTATACATAGAACCACAAATATGACATGTACACACATATACAACAATAATACTGCACATCCAGAGACCACACTGACTCTACCAAGCAAACTTGCTTCTACTATCTTTCCACTATTCATTCTTGTCCTAGCATGCCACATATTACACTTCTTTCATGAAGCTGATGTATCCCTCCGCATTACCTGATATAGCATAAACACAGACATAGTATAAACACATAATATCAATTCATATCCACATGATATTCACCTCTTAGATCCGTCAGGGATACTCTTCCCATGATCTGAATGGAAAATGGAATCCACTCATGGTATTCATCCACCCATGGTATTGTAAGTGGCATCCACCCATGGTATTTATCCACCCATATAATTTACCCTTGGTATTGTAAGTGGCAACCACCTATGGTATTCATTCGCCCATGGTATTTTCCCATGGTATTGTAAGTGACATCTACCCATGGTATTCATTCACCCATGGTATTTACCCACCCATGGAATTTACCTATGGTATTGTAACAAAAAAAGGCTATAAGTAACAAGTTGCATTTTGTAAAAGGACATATTGTCCATCGCAATGTAGCTTTTATAATTATTCTCTATTTTAATAAACATTTTCTTTGTGATTTTGTTTACATGTTCTCATATTTCTCTATCATTTCAATTTTTTATATCTTGGGGGCCTCCCCCCCCACCCCAAAGATCCATATTAGTGGTATCAGAGCCAGGTTACGACTCCATGGGAATGAGGGTTTGAAGTATATTTTAGTTTCAAAATTTTGTAACAATCATTAGCAAACTTCATGTAAGTTTTATGACCTCTATATATCATTATAGAAGGTTCAAAATAGCTCATTTGAAATTATTTTATGTTAGCTCAAATGGGTTTTTACAAAATCTGATTTCATTTCCCGGTTTGAGGGATATGAGCAATAAAAGTTACACATGTCTGGGACATTGCACGACTGTGCATACCATGAGTTTCTGGAATCATTTTCTCACTCCACAGGTCATTAAATTTCAAGTGCCTTATATCAATGGAAATATCTCTTCAATACCTCAAATGGGTCTTTGATGAAATTTGATTTCATCACATGTAGCAGAAGTTATCAACAAAGTTGTAGCAAGAGGTCTATAATGTGAAAGAAGCCTTTACAATATCTCATTGGATAAGAGAATCTACAATACCCATGGTATCTTTTGTACAATTTTTCAACACATTTATAGTTCAAGTATATCTCTGGTGTGGCCTTGTTCTGTACCCCACCCAAAATCCACAACTTTGTATATCTGGAGTAACATTCAGAGAAGGTTCCTTTTGGAGACGTGCCCTCCCACCCCGCTTTAGTAGGCACCTACTTCGCATTAATTAGTTTCAGCATAGCAAGATATGACTTGGGTTCTTTGGATATGTTCCTTCCCACCCCAGGCTATGTAGGAACTTGCTACTTCATCAACAATCAACATCAAGGTTATGGGTCAACAACACAAAACCCTTGTCATCGAAGTCCATTTGCTAGGCTACACACTGTTAGTATCATGGTTGGTCACAAGAATTACATGGTATCTCTATCCTCAAATATTCATTTTTCATGGTGATGGGTCATCCACAAACCCACACTTCATTGAAGTATATTTTTTAGTTTTCACACTATTAGTATCATAGTTGGTCACAAACATTACAGGGAATCTCCATCCTCGGGTCTTTTTTTATCATGGTTATGGGTTAACCACACAAAACCCTTCTCTTTAGTGGCTCTTCATATTCAACAAAGTATTTTCAGGAGGGAACTTCACACAACGGGGACCATTGCTTCTTAAGGAGGTAGAAATGATCTGAATGGACAATGGCATCTACCCATGGTATTCATCCACCCATGGAATTTACCCATGGTATTGTAAGTGAAATCCACCCATACCTCATGAAACCATGAACCTCTTCATGCCATTCACCTGGGTAAGAAATCATTCCTCCACAAGAATGATCCCTAATGACCTGTCAGACAATGACACACACAACACACACATATGTAAACACGAGCATAAAACAATCATGACCCTTGACGATCCTGTCAGACACGACATATATACATACATGTATACATATATAAACATCAACATAATCATGATCACAACATAATTACTAGATATCATAAGGTCAAGGTTAAGAGAACTCCCTTTATCCCTGCACTGCATGCATGACATTGGGAAAAACAGTCCCCAACATAGCCAAGGCATCTGACATCTCAAATCCATTCACTTTACCTTTCCTATTACCTTTCTCATAATTTTCTTGCGACCATCCATTTACAACAATGGACCTAACCAATCCAACTGGCTGTCATATTCTTGCCTTCAACTACCCTTTACTCATTCACTAGGCTTCATCGAGATCTTACATTACTATTTGGTTTTGTCCAATTCTTCCCGAGCTCCATTAACTTTCCTCTTTCCCCAACCAATCCCCAAGACCCTTAAAACATAAAAGGAAAGAACAAGAAGAAAACAAGAGAAAACCATGGAAAACCAATAGCAATATGACACCACAACCAAAGTGGCATGACCATACACCAGACATAAACAAAACTGCAAATCAAGCACAAATAAATAAAAAATCACCGAAAGTACAAGACTCTCAAAACATACAATGACTCAATCCCCATGGGTTCTTAATGCTTCCAATGGAAATCTCAACCCGAGCCATCTTCAATATCTCATGGCAGTCTCTTTTTCCATGCAATTCCTTGTATCATACTGCCATAAACCACAACTTTCAATGCATAAATGAACATAACAATGTACTGGCTACCTTACCTTGTTGTACCAAGCGCGATGCATTGCAACTGAACACATACATATATCATATCTCAAGGGACTCCAATTCCTTGATGAATCCAACCATAATTGAAAACTAGTTGTCATACTTGTCAAATACATATTCATGAATATAACACAAATCCACATAATGTCACACACAAATCAAGGTTAAGAAGACTTCCTATATGCAAATCAATCATTCATTTGGAATTGTGGTTTCCAAAAATAGCCAAAGAAATTCTTACCCAATTCCTTTCTTTTACCTTTTACCTTGGCGCAATTGAGGCTTTATTATGTAATATCACATCACCCAACAATTGGTTATATAAATAAATTAACTGTTACCTTGTCATGCTAATACCAAGCATGTTTCCTTGCAACTGTTCACACGAGTTAGTCACATGTTACAAAAATCAAGACATCGTGTCTATTAATTTGAAATTAGCCTTTACTAAGACTCACAACCATGTCATAATCAACTCACAGTCATTAGTCATAATACTATAACTATCACCCACTTACACTCAAATACACATAAACTACCTGTTACACTGAAATTTGTCACCATGACTATCTACAGTTAATATGGCTCCATCAATAGTCATATTATCCTCCTTGTCAAGCCTCATACCTCTGCTCTTCATGTCAAACTTCAAAAAGAGAGAAGGTCACTTAAAAACATGTTTATCTCTGGGTACGCAGGTTCTCTCTACCTT
>APFE031016029.1:52849-65946 GCA_000404065.3 Pinus taeda | reverse complement strand
ACTCATGAAATTCGCATTGACAAAGACCTGCTCTGATACCAAACTTGATCCAAGATATTTTCTTATACATGCATCAGAATTACATGAAACATAGCTTATTAACCATGGAACTTAAAAGCACATAAAACAATGCAGAAATAACAAGATAAGCATGAAACCATGTCACAGGGATTTGATTACAGAGTTCATCCAATTCGAACTATGTCTCCAGACCCTGCTCAATAGTGAGGAGGCCTTCCTTCATTCATTAAGTGACATAAAAATAGATAAAAGTACAAGCACCATTCATTTACAATCCTTATAACTCCAAGAAGGAAGATGGACAAAGCATGGAGAACCCAGCTTCAGAAGCAAACAATACCATTAAAATCTTGGTGAAAAATCATGTAGAATTGCCTATCCGAACACCCTATTCAGAGAAATGAAGCCTCTGCACCCTCTCAGAACCTCTCCGCTACTCAAGGCGAGGTTCCGACCTGCTGCCAGGTCCAGTCCCCCCTTTTTCTTGTGCTATTAGTCCAATATATATACTTGATTGGATAACTCCTCAATCTTGACAGTTTCAACAAATGACAAGTATAATAGGTGGGTGGTTTCCACACTGAGAATCTGGGACCTAAAATAGTATGCATGTAGCACCCTTTCAAACATAGTGAAACCTCTCAACTGCACATTAATCCTTAACCTGACAACTTTAACATAGAGAATTAACGCTTTTAAATCGGCGGACAAGCCTCGTGCTTTTTATTACATGATGAGTGATCTGCAATAAAAGACAGACCCGGTGACAATTATCAACCACAATGCATAATATATATTGAATCTGATATAACATCACGATATCGCAATTGGCGGTAACCAACGGGTTTGTATGGTTTGTGAACGTGGCATGTGCGATATGCGATTTTGATATTGCAATCACATTCCTGACTGTTGGGGGTCAATTATGTAAGTCTTCCCTTTTGCGATGTGCGATCTATGATTTATCGCATCACACTCTAGCTTGCTCCAATATCAATCCTTTAATGCCTTCCCTTTTGTGATGTGCGACCTACAATTTATCACATCACACTCTGGCTTGCTCCTCGGCCAATTCTTTAACGCCAACCTGCCTCTGATCTTTGATTTTGATAACGCAAATCGCAACCCGATAGTGCTAGGGTTGATTTCCTTAACTGTGAACCTCTTCCTTCTGTGATCTGTGAAATGCGGGGCCAATGGCGGTCTACCACTTTGCGTTTTCCCATTTGCTGAAGAGTTTTGCCACGTCATCTTCTCCTGCCACCTATCCAAGTCAAACCTAACTTTGACTTGCTCTAACTTCTTCATATGAGATCATATTCGAGTGTCGTTCACATCGTTGGAATCAGGATGACAAACACTTCAATATGATGCTAATTTATAGAGTTTTTGCCACTTTGAGTTTTGAGCCTTGCCACTAGTACTTTTTAGTGATCCACCTAGATCATTTAGCCTTTAACACTTTTGCCCACAACTTGTCCTTTTACCATCTTGCATAGATAACTTTCTTGTCCCAAGGACACTTGTCACCTTGCTCATCAGTTAGTGCATTTAAGAACAAAGATGATTATCTTCTTATCATCTTTCTCAAATCTCCCAATTGAGATCTTATGAAGATATCCCTTCATTCTTTGAGACCTTCAATTTTTTGTAGATTAGGTCTAGGAGATATGACCCTATTTAATGCATTTCCAGAGAACATATCTTCTAGAATTCCATATATCTCTTTATGTCTCCTCTCCTACTACATAGGGATGAGAGGAACTTTAACTGATGTCATAAGAATCCTATGAGTCCCTTGATTCTTTTTTCATGCATTCAAACAATGCTTGACCTTCAAAGAATTTTCCATAGACATCTATGAATTCTCTTTTACGGACTATATCTATTCTCCTCTCTCATGCAAGTAATTTCGATGACCCAACCAATTTATAGATTTCCCTGCAAACACGAATTCATTTAACCAAACTTGATTATAGACTGAAATATACTTACTTGGAAAGAGAAGATAAAATCTTCACCTTGATCATGTTGAAGATGCATTGGTGCTTCCTCCAGGTGATATTCGAGTTGATGTGATTTTATTGTAGATCCTTGTGGTCATGTTATAATGTTCCTTGCTAGTGTAGAATCCTAGATAATTTGACTTGTAGATCCTTGCTTGAGTTTCCTAGCATGAACAATTGAAATCCCTTTTCAAAGATCTCCTTTGAGGCCTTCTTGCATTGTCCATCACCAAGCACAGAAACTGCTCCATACTATAATTTATTGAGATCACTGTGGTATGATAGAGATTGTAATGACACCAAATTTGTGGCTAGCACTATGGTTATTTCAAGATTGAATTAGCACTGAGACTGTGGGTAGTATGAGACTATGGAATTGTCTTTAGATAAGGATCCAAATCAATCTTACTGTAGGAATAAATTGTCTTGTTGTTGTAGGCTGATCCTTCAATCTTTGATGTAGGTTTTGAAACATGAAGCCCTTTAACTTGCTTTGATGCCCTTCTTGAAGCTTTATCCTTGATTGCCTCTTTTATTCCATTCCTTTGACTTCAACACCTTAGCTCTCATACCATGTTGAATAATATAGGGCAAATGAAGTTAACGAGATTATTCTCACCATGATAACTATCTGTGAGGTATTTTTAACTCTTCTTATTAAAAAAATATTCTATGGTTATTATTGGAATTTGTCTTCTTAGTCCATCAAATAGTCACCAAAACAAAAGAGACAAGAACACAATATGTTGGCTTTCTACCAGGGCCAAAACCTCTCACTCTGAGAGGAAAACCCACACAAAGTTCTTCTGATAGAGATTCCATTTGATGAATACCAAGACCATGACCCTTGACCTATTAGGCCACTCCAAGACCAAGACACCAATCCTCTTCTTTGTCACTACTGAGATCATCATCATCACTAATGCTACACCGAGACCATTACTAATGCACCATCGAGATGATTATTGCTGAAACATTGAGGCCATCACCAAGATCATCACTACTGCAACTCTGCTGCACCTTCATAAATATCTACACCAAAACAATGAGATCTGTGCACTGAGATATGTATGTATATATGAGATCTACTGCACCTAGATTCACTGAGATTATGACCTTGTAGCTATGCCTTCATTAAGAGCATGAATGTCTCTACATGATTACTTCTATGTTGAGATTATGAATACATCTAGAATGTAGGTCGAGATAGAGAGTGTCACTTCAAGATCCTCCTCTTCACAAATATGACAAGATTGTAATGTTGCTTCAGTGATCAATGAGACTATGAGGAGGCTGAGACTATATTCATTAAGAAAATGAGGAGACCGAAAAATTCATCTCTATGGTACCCATCCGAAGAACAAAGATCTATGATATTTGTGAGGACTTAAGAATCTAATTACTCACTGTAATTACCACCAAAGTTTCAGAGGCATCTGATTTCCTATTCTGTCTGTAATACAGATCTTACCTGCCTATTTATAGTTGTTAGTCATGCATATAAGCTGACATGAGAGAGTGAACTGTTGTGTCTCCTTATATGTGTCGACATGACTTCTTTTTATATCGTTTGGAGGTCGACTTCTTCAAGAGGGATTGTTCTTGTATTTTGAGGGATTCTACACATTTCTATAGACCTAAATACATTAAACATAGGCTCAAGAAGAGTTTCTTCATACATGACATTGACTCTTTGAATTAATAATAAATCCTAAGGCTCTCAATGGGATCCACTAACAAATAAACCTCTTCCTCATGAGACCCATGTAGCAAAGCATACAAAAATAATTTTGTTTCTTTTATTTCATCATTTACAAAGATCATGTCATTATGAACACCGAACCTAGTTACACTTTTTTCAGCATATATGTGGTTATTGTAAATACTGTAATGAGCTATGATATAAAGCTCGAGTAAGCGGCATGGTTGTTATCTGGTCAATTGTCATGATGTTTTTCTTTTGACTAGGTCTTTCATTGTAAATACTGCAATGATCTAAGTTATAAATCTCCATGGGAAGTATGTTTGCTTTTCAGTGATTTTGTTGAGGTCTTGGTGTGGTTTAACACCATGGACAGTGTTCCCCAAGGGGGAGGGTTCTGTAACATCCCTAGTGAAAATTCCAAGAAAAGTTAATAAAGGCAAAATAAGACCACAGTTAAGGGACATTTATTCCAAGCTAAATGTTGGGAAAAGATATCCTAGTGGTCATCACTGGATGTGTTTATGACTAAGGAAATTGACAAAGGAAAATGCATTAAAGAGGTAAAAATTAATTTTTGGCACATTTATTTATGAAAATAAAGGAAATTAGGAGAAAAGTAAGGTGAAAGGTCATAGGTTGCATGTGAGCAGGAAAATGAAAGAAAATAATGGAAATTGAAGAAAATAGAGGTCTCATTGATGAAAAGGCTTCTAAGGATCAGTTGGGAGGCTTGGTCAATTCACTTTGGGAGCTCTCTCAATATTCTCTCTCTCTTTCTCTCACTCTTGGACACTTAGAATTTACTTGGAGTACTTTAGCTTTTGAGCAAGGAAGGAAAAGCAAGTAAAGGGAAAGGAAGGAAAGGAGGGATTAAGCAAGGAAGAGCAGGATCAAGCAACTTTGGCATGAATACTTGTAGGTAACACATTTCATGTGTAATTTCCTAGCTGGTTTTAACATGCATGACTTTGCATGTTGGTGTATGGTTCTCTTACTGTTAGTGGCATGGTTTTGCTGGGTCATGACAGTGGTTTTGAACCTAACATTTCCCTTTTCCATATGCCATGGTGTGTTGGGTTGTTGATCTCAGTTTTGAGATTTGGAATTGCTGGATGGATTTCAGAATCCGAGGTGGGGGTGGTCTTAAGGTTCATTCCTAAAGGCCTAGGAATACCTTTACCAATTTTGGCGGGATACACAGTAAAACCTGAGGGAGGTATCCCGGTTTCGGGCTTAGTGATCCGGGATTGGATTGCGGTAAAGCCCGAGAGACAAGGAGACGGAAAATTCCTCAATGATAGTGATGGCTTCCAGATAATATTCCAAGTTCGGTTGAATTTTGTGATCGGAGCACCGATTTTGGTGTGATCACGATTTGGTGATGGTGGAGGTGGTTTAACCTCTGGATTCCCTTGGTTGTTTTTGGATTGGTTTATCCATGAGATCCCACATTCATGCTTGGAATATGGCACGAGGGTGACTGGCTGAAAGAAAGATTTGGTTCAACAATGTCTATAGTTGGGTGGTATGTGGAAGTCCTGAACTTGGTTGGATTTTCTATGTTTAATAAAAGATAATTTCTCTTGATTGTGTACTTGTTTATAGGTGGATTTAATGGTTGTTATCTCAATGTTATTTTCATGGTTTAATACTGGTAATAGGCATGGTTATATGACTGGTTATTATCATGGTTATTTGTTGTACTTGTAACTAAAAGGATAATAGATGAAATACCTAATTGATGTCAAAACAGATAAGGGAAGAGGGCAGTGATCCTTATTTTCAAGTCTCATATGATGTATTAGACATTCATGCTCTGTCTTGTATCCTAGATCTGTAGACTGCATTGATTCCAAGTGTTTGAAAGAATGCCAGTCTCGGTTAAGGATGGTTAGGCATAGTCCTTGAGTTAGTTTTTGGTTTATTAGTCTTGTCATCACGTTTTTAATGGATTTTGGAAGTTACATCAAGTTATGGGAAGTGGCCAAAATCTTGGGCTTGGAAAGTGCCTTAAATCTACAGACTCTAGCACAAGTTTGCTAGGAAAAGTCCCTTGACATAGGCATGTAGGCTTGTGGGAGAGTCTAGATCTCTCTAGACGCTAGAATGCCCATAGCATGGGAGTGTCTATAGGTTTAATAGCTTAAAAACTCAGTGGGACCTAGGGGCATGATACCTGTGTGGTTGGGATGGCTCTTGGGATTATTGTTGCTGATGTGGAAGGTATGTTTGATGTGTTTTCATCAATTCCACTTCCTTAAGGACACCTAGGAGGTTGAATCATATCATACTAGACTCTCGCAACATGTTTACCCCGGTTGGCTAGTTACTTGGGTAGATATGGGAGGAGGGTATTACATAATAAACCTATTTTTTACTTCTTGGAGTGAATCATCTTCCTAGATCTTGGGAAAAGCGTAGCTTCCATCTCTTACCTCCTAAAAGCAATGTTCTTGGATGAGATGGAGATTCCTATAGGAATTGTTCCCTTTTAAAGAACCCTTTGTTTTCCCATATATTTTGATAATTTTGTGTTCTTTAATGTTTGGTATGTATTTTTTCCTCTAGACTTGACTCCATAGCTTACCTAGGGAGGTGACCCATCTCCACCAAGTTTTTGCAGCTAAAATATAGCTTATAATTTTTAAATATTATAATACTAATCCCCCCTTTGCTTCAGGCTTATATATTTTGTCCTTGACTATTAGAGCCCATTTAAATTCTAACCTTAGCCTACTCCATAGGAATTTTCTTTGAATATTTGTAGTTTTATTTAGGATAACTTTAAGCATTACTAAGGCATAAAAGAGGTAATTAGGTAGGAATTGCAGAATATATTTCAAGAGGATAAGTATTCTTACAAGATTGAGGAATTTGAAGCTCTAACGAGATAATTTTCTCTCAAATTTTCTTAATAAACCCTCCCATGATGAGTATCTTAACAAGTTTTATAGAAGGATGGTACTCTTAGGATATGCATTGATGACAGGAAGTTGAACAAGGTGACCATCAAGAACAGGTATCCATTGTCGAGGATTGATGATTTATTTGATTAGTTGAAGGGAGAAATGATGTTCTCAAAGATTGACTTGAGATCAGGATACCATTAAGTATGCATTAAAGAAGAGGATATTTACAAGGCTGCTTTCCAGGCCATGTATGGGAATTATGAGTTTGTTGTAGTTCCTTTTGGTCTTACTAATTCTCCATCTACTTTTATGTGCTTGAAGAATAATGTGTTACGTCCTTATCTAGACAAATTTGTTATTGTGTTCACTGATGATATATTGATATATTCTAAGAATGAGGAAGAACATTCTAAACATTTAGCAGTAGTGTTTAGGTTGCTAAGATAACATTAGTTTTATTCCAAGCATAGCAAATGCAGTTTATTTTTTTAGAAAAAGGTACATTTCTTGGGGCATGTTTCTTCCAAGGAAGGCATAACAGTGGATCTCGAAAAGATAAACTCTATTATGGAATGGGAAGCTACTAGGAATGTGGATGAGATAAATTCATTTATGGGGTTATAAAGTTGTTACAGGATGTTCATAAGGAAATTCTCACATATTTCTTATCCTATAACATCATTGCAAAGAAAAGGTAAGAAATTTGAATGGACAAAAGAATATGCAACTATTTTCGAGCAGTTGAAGCAGTTGTTAACTAATGCTCTATTTCTAAAGACTACAAATCTAGATGAAGTGTTCATGGTGTATAGATGCTTGCGATAAAGGACTTGTTAGAGTCTTGATGTAAGAGGGATAGGTGTTATTTTATGAACCAAGGAAACTGAATGAGCATGAGACGAATTATGTTACACATGATCGTGATTTGGTAAAAATAATCTATGCATTTAAGATGGGAAGGCACTATATTCTTGGTAGGAGGTTTGTATTGATAAGTGATCACGATGGATTGAGATACTTGTTTGACCAACAGAATCTGAATGCTAGGAAAGCTAGATGGTTGGACATGATCGGTGAGTTTGACTTTGAGATCCGGTACATTAAAGGGAAAGAGAATAGGGTGGGAGATGCTCTTAGCATAAGAGCACAGATGAATGATATAGCAGCTATCAGTTCATATGGGACATATTTACAAGATTTCATATTACAAGCAAGTCAACAGGATGATAGGTATAGGGAGATTAGGCACAAGTTACAAAAGGATACAAGTGATTAGGATGCGGAATATCATCTCACAACGGGCGGTTTGGTGATATTTATGGATATGATTTATGTGCTGGACAATAGTGAGCTCAAGAATATTATCTTGAGGGAATTTCATGCTAATTTGTATTCATGTCACCCAGGATATCATAAGACATTGACAATGGTGAAGAAGTTCTATTATTGGCCGAATATGAAGAAGGAAGTGGTAGAGTTTGTTGCTAGGTGCTTGGATTGTCAACAACTAAAAACATAGTGTAAGATTCCAGGTGGATTACTACAGCTGATTCCAATTCTACAGTGGAAATGGGAGGTCATTTCCATGGACTTTATTATAGGTTTGACGAGGAAATTAAGAAAACATGATTCTATCATGGTTGTGGTGGAAAACTTGACAAATGTATCACATTTCATTCCAGTGAAGTTTATTTATTTAGCTAACGATGTATTACATGTCTTAATCAGATATGTTGTAAGATTGCATGGTGTTCCAAAGAAAATTGTGTCAAAAGGGGATGCTAAGTTCACTTCCAAGTTTTGGAAGGAGTTACTTGCAGGTTTGGGTACAAAGTCGGCCTTCAACATAACTTATCATATGTAGGTAGATGGACAAATAGAGAGGGTCAACAGGATTATGGAGGACATGTTGGAATGTATGTGATGCAACAACAACGAAAATGGGAAGAGCATCTTCGATTGGTTGAGTTTTCTTACAACAATGGGTATCAGAAGTCACTGAGGATGAGTTTGTTTGAGGCACTCTATGGGAGAAGTTGTAATACTCCTATCAGTTGGAGTGATCTATTGAGCAGGGTGTTGATTGGACCAGACATGTTGGCAGAGATGGAACATGAAATGCAAGTAATCAAGAAGAATCTAAAGGCAACATAGGACAGACAAAAAAATTATCCAGATCAACACAAGTTGTTTAAGGAGTTTCAAGTTGAGGAACATGTGTACTTGTGCATCAATCCCAAGAATATATCCCTGAGGATTGGGTCATGTGTGAAGCTAGAACCTTGGTCTTATGGGCCTTTTGAGATCCTTGAGAGGATTGGACCAGTGGCCTACAGACTTGCACTGCTTCTGACAATGAAAATCCATGATGTTTTCCATGTTTCATTGCTTAAAATATATGTTAAAGATCTCGATCATGTCATTGATTGGTCTATATTGCAGGTGGATCTAGAAGGAGAATTCCAGCCAGAACCTTAGTGCATTTTGCAGAAAAATATGCTCATGCTCTGTAACCAAGCAATCAAGAAGGTTAAAGTGCATTGGAAGCACTTTGGACCCGATGAAGCCATATGGGAGATGACTGATCAAATGTGGGCTATGTATCCTTCATTGTTTGCCAGTTGAGGCAAATTAGTTTTGGTATATGTATATGGGTGTAAATGCTGCCATGAGATGTGTTATAAAGCTCCAATAAGCAATATGGTTGTCATGATGATACCTTTGTCATGTTGGTTTGCTTTTCTATAGGTTCATCGTTGTAAATATTGAAACCATCAAAGTTATAAAGCTCCATGGGTAGTATATTTTTCTTTTTAGTGGTCTTGTTGGTTGTAGGTGTCACTGAACACCGAGGATGGTGTTCCCCTAAGGAGGAAGGGTCTATAACAACCATGGGTTAAAAATCAATGTAATAAAGTTAATAAAGGCAAAACAATAACTAAGGTCATGGGACATGTATACCAAGCTGAATGTTGGGCAAAAACATAGTGACGATGATCACTTGTGATTAACTAATGGCTATGGAAATTAGAAAAGGAAATGGAAAATACTTTGAAAATGCATGAGGCATTAATTGACATTTTATTTATGAAAATAGTGGAAAATAGGATAAAAGGAAGGCGAAAGGTCACAAGTTGCATGTGAGGAGGAAATTGAAGGAAAAATAATGGAAAATGAAGAAAACGGAGGCCTCAACAATAAAAAGGCTTATGAGGATTAGTTCACAGCTTTTGGCCAGTTTAATCTTTGGCACTCTCATTTTATTCTGTCTTTCTCATACTCTTGGACACTTAGAGTTTTCTCAGAGCACTCTTGGAGGAGTGTGGCATAATTGGGATTTGGAGCAAGAAGACAAAGGTAAAGTAGGAAAGTGCAAGAGGACAATGGGTTCAAAAACTACATTGGTTTTTACTCGGAGGTACCAATTTGCATGTATATTTCCTTGCTATTTTTGGCATGCGTGGTACATGCATGTGTTTTCTTGGTTATGATCTGCATTGGCATGGAGGATTGCTTGGATTGAAAATGGTTTTTCCTAGCTTTTCCATTTCCTGGATAGCCATGGTGTTGTGGGTTTTATCTTTGTTTTCTGGTTGATGCTCATGTTCCTTATGGAAAGGGTTGAGTTATTAGTTCCCGGAGCCTTGGTTGGACAAACTCTCTGGAAGCCCTGTAAAAACATGGGTTGAGTTACTAGTCCTAGAAGCTTTGGTTGGACAAATGCTATGGAGCTCGAGGAAAATTGTGGGTTGAGTTACTAGTCTTGGAAGCATGGTTGAAACAAACGCTCTGGAGTTTTGGGAACCTTGGGTAGATACTGATCTCATGATGGTTAGTGATATCTGACTGTGAGGTGGAATCACTGGTTGAGGGTTCAGGTGGTTTGGACTGTGGAAGCCCTAGTTTTGTTTTGATTGGTTATTCCATGAGATCCCACATTCATTCTTGGAATATGGCACAAGGGTGATTGGATGAAAGAGATATTTGGTTCAGTCGAATCCATGGTTAGGTGGTATGTGGAAGTCCCTAACTTGGTTGGATTTTCATATGTTAATAAGATCTATTTTTCTCTTATGTTTTATGTGTAAATGTACTTGATATTATCTAGCTATGATGGTTGTTCTGTTATTGTTATTTATCTGGTTATATGCTAGTTACAAGTATAGTTGAATGACGGTCTTGACTCTCATCATGTTTGGTTAGTAGATGAAATTTTAATAAATGAATTACCTAATAGATGATAATTCAACTAATTTAAGAGGGCATCATACCTTCTTGACGATTCTCAGATATATGAGGTCCCTACGTTCATATGTATTTTTATGACCTATAGTTCATGATGTGTTTGACGAAATGCCTGTCATGGTTAGGGTGAGTCAGAAAAGGTCATTTTTAATTATTTTTCATTAGAAGCCTCGTCTTCAGGTTATTTCTCATTTCTAATAATTTCATCAAGTTATGGGCAGAGGCCTGAGTCATAGCCCTGAAAAAGTGGCTTAGATTTCAAGGTCGTTGACACAATTGCCTGAAAAATACTGCAGCCACATGGAGGCCTTATTGTGGGAGTGGATGGAGGGTTATAGCTGCTTGGAGGGTTTGTCATGAGAGTGACTAGAGGTTAGTTTAGTTAAAAATAATTTTAACTCAGGGGTTGGCCACCTAGAGTGGTTGGTTAGCCCCCGGGGGTCCTGTGGCTCCTAAGGAAGGTCAATTTCGTAATTTTTTTGGTTGATTCCACCTCCTTAACTATACTTGGGGAGTTAAATCATATAATAGTAACTCTTCATCACATATTTACCTTGGTGGGCCGATAAGCTTGGGTAAGTGTGGGGGGAAGGGTGTTACAGGATTCTCGCACACTGCCTTTACTGTTGACAATCTAAACACCTCGCGATGAACTCAATTACCTCTTTCTTCAGACTGGGCCTATAGTAGAACTTCTTCACAGTTGTTAGAATCTTCTGATATCTTAGATGACTTGAATACATATTGACATGAAATTCCCTCAAGATAAGCTTCTTGAGCTCATTGTTTTTCGACACAAAGATCCTGTCCCTAAATCTCACCAAAGCATCTGTTATGAGATGATAGTCCAAATATTGTTCACCTGTATCGTTCTATTGTAACCTATTCTTAAGCTCTATGCCCTATCATCCTGATGTCCTACTTGTAAGATTTGATCCTGTGAATCTATCCCATATGAACTCATAGCTACTATGTGATTTACTTGTACTCTTTTGCTAAGAGCATATGTAACCTTGTTCTCCTTACCCTTAATGCACCTGATTTGAAAGTCAAACTCACTACGTGTAACCAACCACCTGAATTTCCTAGAATTTAGATTAGGTTTTTCAAACAAATATCTTAGGCCATTATGATCACTCATCAACACAAACCTCTTGCTAAGAAGATATTGTCTTCACATCTTCAATGCATAGATGATCGCTGCCAACTCAAGATCATGTGTCACATAGTTCTTCTCATGCTCATTCAATTTCCTTCACTCATAACATATCACCTGTCCATCCCACATCAGGACTCCACCAAGTCCTCTCTTGCAAACATCTATGCATACCACAAACTCTTTATCAAGATCTGCAATATTTAGAACTGGAACATTTGTAAGCAACTTCTTCAACTTCTCAAAACTGGCTGCACATTCCTCTATCCATTCAAATTTCTTTCCCTTCCCCTGCAATGATGTAATAGGATAGGAAATCCATGAGAAGTTCTTGATGAACATCTTGTAGTAACATGCTAGCCCCATTAATGATCTAATCTCATTCGCATTCCTAGGAGCCACCCATTCCATGATATCTCTTATATTTTCCACATCCACTGCTATGCTTTCCTTAGAAACCAAATGCCTCGAGTAATTTACCTCTATCTGAAAGAAACTACATTTACTAATCTTGGCATACAAATGATGCTCTCTTAGAAATACAAGAACTGTTGCTAAGTGCTTGACATGCTCTTCCTCATTCTTAGAATATATTAATATGTCATTAGTTGTTATAGACATTTTTGGGCACTTCAACCCCAATCATAAATGTCTGTAAACTGAGGGCTCCTAAGTCCCTAAAAGTGTTGCTTCATTGCCTAAAGGAACAAGGTCAGCTGATTACATTATCTCCCAGAAGTTCTCCACTAAAAACTGCTCATAAATGGTCAAAACTGGACCATACTGAAAACCCAGTGCAGAGGGTGCGATGCATATCACCTTCCCAGTGTATAGGGTGTGATTCATACTGAATGGCCCCTCTGTAGGGTGCGATGGTCAGGAATGGACAAATGGCAGGGACAATTTGCGAGGTGGAAGATCATGGAATCTTCCAGAAGCTTCCCCTATGACACTTGCCTCTCTGTTTTCTACCATGGATGAGTAAGAGATCATCATTCTCCAAGTGGAATCAAGAACTATCAGAGAGAGGACACTAATCAAGACCCCAGAAGATG
>APFE031016029.1:7067-19224 GCA_000404065.3 Pinus taeda | reverse complement strand
TTTGGCGCTAGAAGGAGGGCCTGAACATAGTGTCTGTTGGAATGATTTTCAATCGTAACATTTGAATCTGGATGGTTGCTCACAAACTTCCCATTTGGAGTTGCATCCATGTTCCTACCTCTTCCAACACTCCACCTGAAGTGGTAAGACTCTTGTCTTAGGTAAAATTCAATGGTAAGAATAACTCTTCTACTTTTAATCATGCTCTTCAGTTTATTCAAAGAGTTTCAAGTTATGATATTAAAAGAATTGATGAAGGCGTTTTATGTAGAATTTTTACTCTTACATTCACAGCGGAAGCTAGAAAATGGTGCAGAAACCTCCCAGTTGCATCGATTCACAGCTGGGACCAATTCGTCAAGATTTTCATTTTTGAATTTGATTTTTATGACTATGACCAGGTATATGATGAAATTAATTATCTACAGAAACAAGATGAATCTATTAGGGATTTTAATATGCGATTTCATCTTGATTGTCTAAAGTACGATCTTGAAAGTGAACTCATAGATGAAGAATCTTTAGATTATGCTGAACATTCCCGGCCTCCTATATCCGATCAAGCGAAATTAGTTCAAGTTTTGTCTCATTTCTTTCTAATATGAAAAGAACTCCATTGATATACAAATCGCTCATAGTGAAGAAAGCCCCAAAGCCTAGAGTTATACATACTCTAATACAAGAGACAAAAGAGAACGCTGGAGGGAAGCCTGCCTGGAAACCAGGAGATGACTTTGATACAGGTCAGATAATATCGTTTTGCAAGTCAACAAATGCAGATGCCAAGGTTAGAACAGCAAACTATTTCTCTTTCAAAAAGTATCAGTACACAAAGGTATGATCTAAAACCCGATGTCTATGTTGAATTTGATGAATGAAGATTTTTTCATGATGATATTTTTAAATGTGTTGCTTCAAATTACACTTTTCTCTTTATCCTGATGTTTTTAGTGATGATAACTTTTCCCCTCTCAACATTAAAGATATTTCAAAAAACGCAAAGGATAATTCAAATAAGTCATCATTAGATTTTCAAAATAAAGAGATAGCTATAGAACATGCTTTGATTGTTTCCAAGCAAGGATCACTTGAATTTCCTTGTCTGAAAATATATGACCAAAAGGAAGAATCTGGGGAAACTTGTAAAATTAGTTATGATGGTTACTTTGCCAACGATGATGTTATTGATTTATCTCAAGTAACCCATCAAAGCTCAAACAATGAGAGATATTCTAATTCAGAAAACATATCATTCAATCCTCATTTCAGAGCCAAAGACCATTCGCCTGATTTTACTAACCAAGACAATATCCCGATCTATGATTCATATCATGAAGAAACCCCCATGCCTGTTCACATTCATAATTTGTCTTTTGACTCACAAGACCTGGCCAGTTCTTGTGAACAGCAAAATATTACAAGCCAATCCCAGTTGTGTTGTAACTTTATTTGTACAAATAATCATTTTTTTTGTTCTCACTTGCACTCATTTTGTACAAAATCGGATTGTGTTTTAAATTTTCGGACTTTTGATAGATTATTCTGGTATGTCAAGCACCTTATCAAAGAACATCCAAAAGACGAGCTACCATTTTGGAAAGCTAAACTGTGTCAAGGAAGTACAGAACTTCCTCTATTACGAGATCATCAAGCTATAACAAAAATTCATCCTTATTTTTATGATCCAATAGATATCCAGTTGGAAAGAAGTTTCTGCGAGAAAGAAATTTCGGACAAGATTCCAACTGAAGTTATACATTCTTATTCCTCATCCAGCGTTAACAGTCCAAGAAAAGTTCCGTTCTTAACAGTAACGTTGGAAAGTTACATACGGGTAGGAATAAAAATGAGAAGGTGGCTCCATTGGAAATATCATTTCACCTAGTCAAATTTTTGTATATAGTTAGGATAGGAGTAGGAGTAGTTTAGTTAGGTTACTAGATTTACTTTTAATAGTTGATAGGCAAAATAAGAGAAGAGATCATCCCTATTCTCTACATAATCTTAGGGAATGTCTACCTCTCACTTTGTTAAGTATTTTTCTCCGTAAATAAAGTTTGCTTTGGTTAATAGCATTTGACATTTACAAAAGACACCTTTTTCTCTATCAAGATTTTGAACTTCTGCTTCTATGAATGACAATTTTTTTTTTGAAACTTGATCTTTATTATCAATAGAACTTTAATCCAGATATGATACTAGTTTCAACTCCAAAAAAAAAAATTGAAGAAAGAAATCTTAGTGAAGGAATTGTTTTACGTCAGTACAATGAAAGGCATCAACAACAAAATAAGGGCTCCCTGTAGAAACAGCTATTTCCAAAGAAGCTCTATTATTGTCGTCCAAAACTTTCTTAAGGAAAGAAAATTGACTTCCTCCTTGCTAAAGGAAATCGCAGCATTCAGGGAAACAATCCAATAAAAACACTATATCTCAAAGAATAAGAGGTCTCATCACGAGCCGACTTATCATGATCACAGATATTATAACTTGCTGACTTTGCCAATACTATCCACCAAAACAGGGCAACGACTCAAGATTGTTGCAATCAAAAGACAGGGGGTCTCATCACGAGCCAGCTTGTTCAGCAAAAGTATAAATCTAGTGAATGACTGTGTCATAATTTGGCCACCAAACCAAGACATTGTTCTTTAGAGAATAAAAAAGAAAAAGTGTCAAAATGGGTTTTTCTCTGAGTAGTTGTAAACACTTAGGAAGGATAAAGGATCATTACTGGTTAATAGGTAACCCTGTCGAGGCTATGGATGCCTGCTGGCAGCAGAGGCTCTACCTGCGACAAAGAAGCATATTTGAAAAGGACTGCTATAAAGGGAAGACTTTATTTTAATTTTTATTTAAGACCAAGTAAGGGCTGGTGTAAACGCAAGAACAAGCTAAGAATACAAGTAAATAGAAAGAAGTTGAAACGAAATATCATTGATAGTTTGAAGTATAATATTTTTATCTTTCCATAATAAAGTTTAAGTTTTCTGAGAAATTTTTTTTATTACTTTTAGAAGTTTGGAAAACGTCAAAAGAAAGTCAGAGATAACTGGTTCTCCCAAGTGAATCGGCAATTGTTGTGGCCAGCAACAACCCCCCCTTTTTCATTTTAGTATTTGTCCAAAATGCTAAATGAATGGGGACCCCTAGTTTAATTTTGAGAAAAATCAAAATTTCCTTCTTCAAAAAAAAGCTACCATCGTAGTCTTAGAACGGTCTTTTGCATATTTTTAACCTAAGTCTACGATAAGGTAAGGGTCTTTAAAAGATTGCATTAATGCGCCCCCCCCCCCCCACGTTAAGCCTAACATCGCATTGCAGTAAGTAATGTTCATAAGGAAAAACCTCAAAATTTGCCAATCTGCGATAACACCGATCGCAAGATCGCACATCGCAGAAATAAAATGGCAATACTTAACAAACATCAAACTCCTGCGACCCACGATGTTGCGACCTGCGATATTGCGCTCGCCGCGATGGCGCAGTCTGCGATCTGGCGATTTGCGATTAGCGCGCCTTGCGATGGCACGATCTTCAATGTAATGTAAGCAAATCATGAATCATTTAATCGCGAATCCTTCGGGCACGCCATTCAAAGAAAAGCCACTTACCATAATCTGACCCCAAATCATGCGCTTTTAATGATAGTAAGTGGATTAGTTGTCAGTTATTTAATGAAATAAATACGCGTGCTTTGCTAAAGAATTATTTCACGTAAGTTGGCATATTTGGTATATCTGTTGCATTTAAAACTCTCCCAGCACCTTTCTTAATCAGTCATTTCCACTTCGCTCATAATCTGCAGGAACTAAGAGATAATAAGATTCAAAAGCCGAACGCAGGAGCAAATGGGAAAGAAACATAAAGCCCAAGGCTCCGAGACGAAGGAAAAGGCAAAGGAGATGGCGCCCTTGTACACAGACACTGCATGCAACAGGGACACAGGAATTTCGACCTAGGAAGGCATGTATAGGCTGTTGGAGGTGGAAAACCCTAAAGTAATGAAGGTTGATAGTACCGCGGGATCACAAAACTCTTACGAGGCATCCTTAGAAGAGTTGGCTTGTTAATTTCTTCACCGAATAGCAGCTAGACCCAAGATTTTTCCGTATACATATATGATCAGATGGATACTTGACAATGCAGAGTTACAGGGCAACAATTCAAGGCTCAAGGGCATGGGATCATAGGATCATTCGCTGCGCAAGACTTAAAGCTTATGTATCATCTTCCAAAGCCTCAGATGACCTACAACACGCAATTTGTCAAGAAATTTGCAGCCGAAAACCCAAACCTAGCAAAAACCACTAAAGAATGGACCAGAAGAGAGGAGCCGCTAAAAAGGGACAAAAATGGTATGTACAGCAACTGTTCCCTCACCTCTCCATATTATTTTGCTGCGGCCATGTTGTGCAGGCTGTTTGGGATGCCAGGCATAAATAAATTTTCGTCTAAATGGCTACCACTCATAGACGCTGCCACAAATGCTGATCTCGTGGATTGGGCCAAAATATTTTCTGATAATCTATACACTACTGTCATGAATTACTGGTCTAAGAGATCCTTGTCACAAAGGGTCTATCCTCCTTTTTATCTGTCTGCTTCCATTATGGATTCTATTTGCTATGTATCTAAATTCCCAACTATAGGCTGGAAATGGACTACCCAAGACCCGTCACCTATTCATGTTTATCACAAAGTATTACGGGATTCACAGTTTACCCCTCACTTTTATTAGATTTGCCACGGGCTCATCTTACCCCTATATAGGATAATGTATGGTAAAGAACCCTCGAGGTGCTCACCCGAAGCGCAAATAGACATCATCCTCGTCGCAAGATGGTTCGAGGAAGAATGGATCACTTATATTAGAGTGTTTGGGAGCACTGTACCTCCACATGTCCTACCTCTGTATGTCCCCGACAAGCTTTTGGCTAGGGAAATTGCCTATCAGACTTGCTCAGAAGGCGGCCTACCAAGAACTAAAAGACAAAAAGAAGGCCATATGGCCTCAGTTTCCTGTAGGCTTGTGGGGCCTTCTCATTGTTCGATTAGGACATGCTTTGCCGAAGTAGGGATGTGACGTCTCACAATTTATAAATTCCCCGCTCGACCTTTTTCACCTAAATAATGTTCCTCATGATTTCACTATAAGTGTCAGAATAAAAGTGCTCGCCAGAAAGAAAGATTTATTTGATGACTTGTTTCAAATATAAAAGTTCATTCCAGGAAGTTTTGCGAGAAGCTAAGTCGAGGTTATCCCCAGATGACCTCCAAAGATTTTTGTTATTCAGAGAAAGAAGGCTAGCCAGTGTTCCCCTAGAAAAGCTGCGACTGCTCGCCAGAGAGCCTACTCCCAGTGTCAGCCTCAGCGGAAACTCCAGTACTTCCAAATCTAAATCTGACGCTTCCCAAGGAAAACCTGAACGTTCTAAAAAGTCTGCAAGCGACCAAGGAAAAGGCGAAGAAACAGCCAAAGATACTGCTCAGTCAAGTGCAATGTCACAACTGCAAGTTATCGCCTCCCCACCAAGGGATGTCCCTCCTCCCGTCATTAAATCGCCACTCGTCACGACAAAGCTCGATAAAGAATGGGAAAACTTCAACGAGCTAATCAGAATTGAAGGGAAAGTCCCAAGAACACCTGTGAGCGATGCACAGGTAGCACAAGAAATGCTTTCAACCATGGTCGATAGTGTCTCAGAAACGGAGCACAGTCATATCGCTCCGCCTTCTGAGCTTCTACTTAGTGTAGAGGAAATTCCCCCACTGGATGTATTCTATAGTCCCCAACATAAATCAGTGGTGAGAAGACAAAGAAAGAAGAGAAAGCTAGAGAATACGCTGTCACAGGACGCTGAACATTTAGACGTCTTATGGAAAGACCCTAACAACAACCCGATAGAAAATCTCACGAAGTTGTCTCAAATCGCAGGAGCATACGCTTCTGCGACTATCGACAAAGCGTCGGAAGTTCAACAACTGTTGAGGGAGCAATAAAACCAAGTACAGCTACTACAACGACAGCTACAACAAGCCAATGCCAGTAATCAAGCGTCCAAACAACTCGAGAAACTACAAGAAGACTTTCAGCAAATGCAGATAAGCTATCAGAAAAGCCTAGACGAAAAAGGAAAGCAGTTGCAAGCTTTACAAGAAATACACAAGGATGAGCCCAAGCTTGCCAAATTTGTTTCAGAGTCTACTAGCTTAAATGAGCAACTTCTGCAGCAACAGGAAGAGTTGGGACGTAAAATATCGCAGTGGAGTCACTATTACGAGCTGAGCGACAAACTCACCAATCAAGTGACAGACTTGCGAAGTGACTACGACCAGGTTGACAGACGAGTGACAGAGTATCTAGCTTGGTAGGATGGAGAGGAAGGGAGGAGAGCAAATGCACCCAGAGTAAACGAAAGCCATAAAGAATTGCTCTTTAACAAATGGGACGATCAAATCCGGCAGGCAAAACAGGCGGCAGAGGCAGCGGCGACACAGGCGAGCGTTCTTATAGACTGTGTAAACGAAAATTTACACAGAGCCAACTTAATCACAGAAACCAACCCAGGATACCTACCAAACAAGTCACGAATAGAGGCAGAATGGAAACAGAAGGCGCAAGAAAAGGGAAAAGCGATACAGGCATTGAACAAGTTGAATTGGGAGTGCTATTGGGCATACTTAGTCAAGCCACAGAGTCAATGGATGGTTGTGAAATGCATCATAAACTCAGCCGAGAAAGTAGTGACAGCTCCCATAGATTCGGTTTTCACAGCCCAGCTCAGCGCAGAAGTCGGCCAACCGACTCTTCTCAAATCCATGATGAACACTTGCAGTTTTAAGGACCAAATTCAGAAGTAGCTTATTTTTAGTAGTTTGTTGTTTCTTTTTATTTAGATTAGAAAAAGGACGATCATTTGAGAACCGTATCCTAAAATTTTGTAAAAACACTATTATTAGAATTAGGAAGTAGTATTTTAACCCTTCTCATGCATTTAGAGAAGGGTCCAGAGATTTGTCAAAAACTTATCCTCAGAACATGCGCTTCTGCACCCTCAGAGGAGGTTTCGATGAATGGATGGATCGAGGTTTATTTTTACTTGCATTTTGATATTTGCTACTGATGTTGCACTTTTGTACTCTTGGTAGATTTTAGAACAAGTAGAGATAGATCGTTTTTGCTTGAATCTTATGGGTAGAACTAGTCATAAATGGTACTTTTATCTCTTGGCAATTCCTGCTCATATTCTTCAAGTGATCTACTGTTTCAGTTGTTTATATCTTACTGCAAGAATGTATGGGTTATCATTTGGCACTTTTGTACGGTGGAGTCATATTGTTTATGTTTGACATATGAATGGCTTATTATGCGATACGTTGTTCACAACTGTTTTGCCTAAATTCTTATGCAAAGTGGTTTATCCTTAATGATTTCTATTCTTATAATAGTTGAATGATCTTTATTACCAGTTATTGTTCGAAATCTTTTTAGATCGCATAATGGAAGATATACAATCCGGGGTTAGGATATAGTTGATGTGTTGTTTCTCACTAGATTATAATAGCATAGAGTAAAGTTAAAGAATCTGGATTAGATTAGCTTTAAAAATACTCTTAGATCAGCATAGTTCAACTCTACACACACACACACCCAAGATCGGGAAACTGGTCCCGTTATCCCCAGTCAGACCCGCTATACCAACGGATAAGGAGTGCCAACCAAGGTCTGGACCGGGGGTATCCCCCTTGTTGTTGACCCGATTTTCAGGGTCAACATATGGCGCTAGAAGGAGTGCCGAACATAGTGTCTGTTGGAATGATTTTCAATCGTAACATTTGAATCTGGATGGCTGCTCAAAACTTCCCATGGAGTTTGCATCCATTGTTTCTTACCTCTCCAACCTCACCTGAAGTGGTCAGACTCTTTGTCTCAGTTAAATTCAATGGTAAGAATAACTCTTCTGCTTTTAATCATGCTCTTCAATTTATTCAAAGAATTTCAAGTTATGATATTCCAAGAATTGATGAAAGCGTTTTATGCAGAATTTTTACTCTTACACTCACGGCGGAAGCTAGAAAATGGTGCAGAAACCTCCCAGTTGCATCAATTCACAGCTGGGACCAATTTGCCAAGATTTTCATTCTTGAATTTGATTGTTATGACTATGACCAGGTATACGATGAAATTGATTATCTCCAGAAAAAAGATGAATCTATTAGGGATTTTAATATGCGATTTCATCTTGATTGTCTAAAATACGATCTCGAAAGCGAACTCATAGAGGAAGAATCTTTAGATTATGTTGAACATTCCCTACCTCCTATATCTGATCAAGCAGAAATTAGTTCAAGTTTTGTCTCTTTTCTTTCTAATATGAATGAGAATTCCAATCTGAATATACAAATCACTCATAATGAAGAAAGCCCTCAAAGCCTAGGAGTTATCCATACTCTAATACAAGAAGACAAAAGCGAGGACGATGGAGAGAAGCCTGCCTTGGAACCAGGAGATGACTTTGATACAAGGTCAGATGATCTCGTTGCAAATCAACAAATGCAGACGCCAAGGTTAGAACAGAAAACTATTTTTCTTTCAGGAAGTATCAGTACACAAAGGTATGATCTAAAACCCGATGTCTATATTGAATCTGATGAACAAATATTTTTTCATGATGATAGTTTTAAATGCGTTGCTTCAGAATCACACTTCTCTCTTTACCCTGATGTTTTTAATGATGATAACTTTTCCCCTCTCAACATTAAAGATATTTCAAAATAGACAGAGGATAAGTCAAATAAGTCATCGTTAGATTTTCAAAATAAAAAAATAGCTATAGAACATCCCTTGATGGTTTCCAAGCAAGGAACACTTGAATCTCCTTGTCTGAAAATATATGACCGAAAGGAAGAATCTAGGGAAACTGGTAAAATTAGTTATGATGGTTACTTTGCCAATGATGATGTTATCGATTTATCTCAAGTAACTCATCAAAGCTCAAAAAATGAGAGATATTCTAATTCGGAAAACATATCATTCAATCCTCATTTCGAGGCCAAAGATCATTCGCCTGATTTTGCTGACCAAGACGATATCTAGATCTATGATTCATACCATGATTAAACCCCCATGCATGTTCACAATCATAGTTTATCTTCTGTTTCACATGACCTGGCCAGTTCTTGTGAACAGCAAAATTTTACAAGCTTATCCCAGTTGTGTTGTAACTTTATTTGTACAAAAAAAAAAAATATTATTATTCCCACTTGCACTCATTTTGTACAAAGTCGGATTGCGTTTTAAATTTTCAGTTTGGGTGTCTCGACACTGATTCTTCCTAATACTTTCCCCATGGCCTGCGCTGCGTTGTGGATGGGTTGGCTGTGATAATGGAAATAAGTTCAATTGACATGGTTCAGAGAGTTCAGTGGTTATTGATATGAACAGGGGCGTATACGTGTGTATGGTAGGGACGAGGCCACACGTTTGTGTCTGTAGAATGGCGTTTCATATAAAAAATACACAACAGTGCCTATAGCCATGGCCACCGTTAGAATCCCAAATCCAAATCCCCAGCTTATGTTCTCCGTGATGTAAAGGACTGTAGAGAGTGAGAACTACAATAAATTATTTCTAGCTCTGTGAGGCTTTTTAATTGTATTGATGGAGAATTGAGGCAACCATAATTTGGACTCTCGTCAACAAAGTGTCTGCTCATGGTTTCGAGGCAGAACATTTCTATCAATCTGAGGCGCACTTTGAGAGTTTAAGTGCAAGATCTACGACGTCAAAGATATCATCAGACGATGCGAAAGTTGGAGATTTTCCAAAACAATGAAGTAACGCAATGTAATTCTGACAAATTGAAGCGTCGGTATAATCTGGAGTAGCTGTGTGAATCCTGCATTCATTAATATATTCATTAATCGTAATGCGGTAGAGGATTCCCGCGCTCGTCGTAGAGAATAAGGTCGCTGAACTCGGGAAGCTGACATCGTTCACCCATGAGAATCCTTCAGGCAGCGGTTGCAAAGATTGAAACATGCATTCATACATATAGTCATTTTGAGATGAAAATTGTTCAGTCATTGTGAGACGAAATTTGTCAGGATTTAATCAATTATATGTAGACAGTTGAAGTAGACTCTTATGTGCAGACAAATTTGAAGCCGACACCCAAAGTTGATTGCTCTCCGGTGGACGAAATTGTTGCTTATATCCCTATTTGAAGCCCCACAACTCCTGCGAGGAGTGTGAAACCGCGATGTTGTCTTGGAGTTCTCTAGTAGTCTGGTGCAAGACGTGAAGAAGGAAAAACACATCCCAAGGAGGCTTGAGATAGACTGGAGAAATTTCTGTTGTCTCCATTCTTTGTTGCCATGCTTTTTACATTCCCATTTTTTTCTAGAACTAATACACTTTGCCCCATTGGCCTCAACATAGGTGCAGATGGAAAACAGTAATTATTCCCAAATGGTTGCCTTGCTTGGGCATTTACGTGCTGCAATAAGGCTGAGTTACTTTGTCCGTTGAAATAAAGAGGTCCTGAAGCTCCATCTGTTCTTCCCGAGAGATTTGGAATCCCATTTCCATTGAGACTCTCCGATATAACATAAGATGTTTTTCCAGCATTTCCTAAATCTGCACTTTCACTGGTCAAGTTTCGTTTACTCCCAGCATTTGTGATATTTTGATATAAGGACCTATTATTAGTAAGTGAGGACATGGCTTTATTTTGAGAAATTGGAAGCACTAAACCTGTGAAGTCCGAGAATGCATAGGTAAATTTATGACCAGAATTTGTGCTAATTCCCAGAAGCTGAGCTGGGCATTTTCTCTGCTATTGACTGTGAATAAGCAGGCTAGAGCTGAAGGTCTTCCAAATGCATAAGAGTGCAGTATGCCAACAAGTGTTTGACATAAACTCTCACTGAGTTTTTCTTCAGTCCTAGTCGATAATGACTTCTATTGTTGGCACAGGAACCATTGTCGAATTAGTGGTGCGGATTTCTGTGGCAGAGTAAGAGGCTTGTCATACTTATTAGTCCATTGGTCACACGTCTCCAGGCTGATGTTATGTCTTTACTGCTTTGTATTTTTCTAAATATCGGATTGTGTTTGTGCATCATATCATGAACTAGTTGAAAGTTGGGTTTTGGTGCCATCATATGTTTTAAAGAATACACCTACAGTAGGCCATGTACCCACTTGTTATGAAAACTGAAACTCAATGAAGCAGTGTAATTCTTGTTTGAATATTGTGAAATAAATGGATTTTTGAAGCTTGAAATATCTTTCCAAGAAGCTTTTATCTTTCTGAGGAACTCAAAGTATTATTAAGGCACTGCATTTATTTCGCAAAATGGATCAAATTGGTGAAGTATTAGAGTTTTTGAAAACTCTAATACAATCTACTTCTAATGACACATTCCAAATCAACAAAGCCTCTCTCTCAGAAATTCAGACATGTATACAAAATGCACAGGAAAAGATTGATTTTTTGCAGCTTGAATCACAGCTACAGCAAGAAGAGCTACATCAAAATAGACACCATTCTGAACCTGTTTTTGTTCAGAACATTGAGACAACCACCCATCATCAGCAAGTCAATAATGTTACAGTTCATTCAGATTTAGTACCAAACAAAACAGCAAGGTTACATGCAGTTGCAGAAGTTCAGTCTGCACTTCCCAAGCCCATCATCAGACCTTGGGAACAGCTTGTCCACAACAAGCACAAAACTGGTCTTGGATATGACAAGGACTTGTCCTTTCATATTCCATACTACTCAAAAACCATTCAGTTTCAGAGTGATGGTTTCATTCGTGACAGTTCACCTGCTCCTCATGACAATTCAGCTTCAGCTATTCCAGACTCTGCCTCTCTTCCACAACAGCAACAACAACAACAACAGATTGTAAAATGCCAACACTGTGACCAAGTTGGCCATTTGAAATATCATTGTTTTGATCTTCATCCATGCAAGCACTGCCATAAAACCAATCATTCTTCAAACAGATGCTTCAGAAACAATCATCCTGCAAGAACAAAGATTCATCTAGGATGGATCGCTTCTTGGCAATGGGCATCAATAGCCAAGAAGATATTCCAAACACATGTCAGAACTTGTTCCAGAATATTGAACAGTCTTGCAGT